>MU868666.1:66572-107954 GCA_036418205.1 Ostertagia ostertagi | reverse complement strand
ACAAAAACAATTTTGTATCAAAATAAACCAATTTCAGGAGTGCAGGGATCGCTGGGTAAATCCTCGAGTCTGCCAAGATTACATCAAATGGGGCTGGTGCACCACAGACGATCCAGGAAGGCACGGCCTTGCAAAGGCGAACTGCGCGAAGACATGTAACCTTTGCAGCTCCACCCAGCCCGCCCCCATCCAAGATGCAGGAGAATCTAGAGAGGTGTGTTGACTCCAAAATGTGACCGAGCGATTCTAACCTTACTTTTGATATAAAAAGGATCGCTTTCAGGAGTGCAAGGACCGCTACGTGAATCCTCTAGTCTGCAAAGGCTACGCAGAGCGCGGCTGGTGTACCTCAGACGATCCAGGAAGGCACGGCCTTGCAAAGGCGAACTGCGCAAAGACATGTAACCTTTGCAGCTCCACCCAAGAGACCGCCCCGGTTCAAGATGCAGGAGAATCTAGAGAGGTGTGTTGACTCCAAAATGTGACCGAGCGATTCTAACCTTACTTTTGATATAAAAAAGGATCGCTTTCAGGAGTGCAAGGACCGCTACGTGAATCCTCTAGTCTGCAAAGGCTACGCAGAGCGCGGCTGGTGTACCTCAGACGATCCAGGAAGGCTCGGCCTTGCGAAGGCGAACTGCGCAAAGACATGCAATCTCTGTCATAAGTGATTTGCACGAGTTTCACAGAATGCTCCTTGCATTAAAATATTATGACAGCAACACCTTTTTTGGAACCTCCACTAATATTAGGTCGCGGATTCAAAAACTACATTTTACAACAAATAAGAAACAAAAAATGGTGGCAAGACGCTGCAGCATTTCTCACCATTGCAAGTTTTTATAACAACCAGTGTCTTCAGTTGTAGTGAAGAACTGAAGTCGTTGTTCTCGTCCAATGATGCACGCGAAAAAAAAACAACCATTCATAGCTTCCCAAGAATGTGGAAGTCCATAGACCAGAAGATGATCTGATCGGGCCCTCTATATCCTTGTTCTTGAGGAGGTAAAGGGAAAAGGAGATTGTGTATACGGCCCTCATCGAGCTACTTCTACTGTGGCACTTTGTTGTAGTCCTTTATCGTATTGCATTCGTATACGACTAGATCTGTACAATTGACTTATGAGTGGATTGATGTGTGCACAGGTGGCAGGATCTAGTGATTGTGCAGGATTGGGAATCAACTCGGATTTGAGTAACAGCAGTACTCTCATGTACTGGAACGTGAGACTTATCAGAGTTTCTTACTTATAATGCTCATGTTTGATTTTGAAATGGTGATTGCTTCTTCGTTTTTACCTGATGGTCTTTTGTTACTTGCTAGGAGCAATTTTTGAGCTTCATGCGCCACCGACTGGATTTATCTCGGTACCTGCTTATTATGAGGGAGGATGACTAAAGCGTTTATGCAACTGCGAAGTGAAGCACGGCTCAAGTGTGATTTTTCCCAGAATGTTGACTTATCACGGCAGGCAACCGATCACTATGATTGTGACCGTGTGTTTGTTCCTTTGATCTTCTGTACAATAAGAGGATGTGGGAGCTTCAGGTAGATAATAAGAATTCAGAATCTTGCAAAGGATGGTCGAATTTACCCGACACTAAAAATCATACACTGATTCAAGAGACTAATATCTTTATGAAAGGGCGGTGAACACTTGCTAGACAGCCATGTATAAGCAGCGGAAAAAACAAACGGAAGTCTGTAATGTAACAACGGAAAACCACAAATCGCATTGGGTGTTGGCTCACTGATCCTTACCATGCTTAAGCCTACTTCAATGGCCTGACTTTCTTCCACGAGTCCTACAGTCCCCTTGGCTAAGAATTTATGAACAGAACTGAGCAGAAACTGAAAAGTCTTCTAACTAACAAGGAAAGGATACCAAGTCGAAGTGGCCATCCGTAATGGAACCTATACTCGTGGGAGTGATTTCGGACGCTGGTCTAGAATTCGCTCTCCATTGCGGAACGACTCTCTGAAAAGAGTTATAGGGGTTGTTCCAATTTAAGCTCGCTGTAAGCGAACACCTGCAGACACATCCTTATGGTGACGGCTTGGCCAAGCGGTAGTGTTGGCGGTTTGCCGTGGTGAAACCAAAGATGGGATCATGCTGTTCATGAAGTTTTTCTCTTTGTAATTAGGTCTGTTTTAAGTATGAAAAACCGCTCAGTGATGACATATACACTGCGTCCAAAGCTGTCACGTGTTTAGCGAAGTTTGCTTAAAGCATCATCCACTTTTGCCGTAATGTTTCCGACCGCCGTCGGGATGTTTCTACGCCACGGAAGGTGATGTATCTCCAGTGATGGGCTAAACAAATGGGAGATGTTTGCTCAGCGGACAAAATTATTTTTGAAGGCTTACTCCTAGAATGCTGACGTTTGGACTTGAAACTTGGTTCACAATCAGCCGTTGGTGCTACCCCTAGTTCTACATTACCATCTTGCTATCCTGCCATAAACGGCAACTTGAAAAAAATGCCATACAATTCTTTAGATGGCGCAAGCAAGAAAGCATACACGTATACCTCTTTCGCAACAATGATTGAAAGTTTAGTTCCATCCCATGATCAGGCTCTGACATTGGGTTGATGGATAAATGACTACCCGCATTTTCGACTTTATGTCCAAACTTTAGAGTTGGACCAAAAATTGTTGAAGGGGATCTGACGCGCTGAACACGTACATCACCTCTAGTTGGCACGAAATTGTCTGACGCGTGCGCTACGGGTGCCAGGGGCGGTTATTTGCAAATATGCGCACAGTGTTTGATGTTCTTCGCCAGCTCTTTCCAGGTATGGCTTAGGCAATCGCTGATGATTTAGCAACTGATAAAAATACTTTAACACATTCACGACGGCGCCCCTTTTCCACTTTTCGGTTGCGTAGAACGGACGCGATTGTGTGGGCGTCGCCGCCTCTTCATATAGCCGCAGATTTTTTTTTGTAATTAAACAAAAACATGAATGTCACAAAATAATTTCTGCAGTGTCCACAGCGTAAAGATTATCTGAACATTTATCAGTAGGATTTTGATTAGAACGACAAATAGTGGTTACGAAAAGAGAGCATTTATTTCCTTCCGCCGTGAAGGAATTTAAAAGCAATTACACTCGATTACGAGGTTTGCCCACCTATCTGTCCATTCCTAGCGCCTAACAAGCCCATATAGGCTGCCATCTTCCTAGGAGCGCATGGTGTTGGCAGCCCATGCCATCGGGCTGCCATCGGGTGAATGTGATAAACAATGTTCTCAAGAAAAGAAAGTGAGAACTTGCCGAGAACTCGAACTCACGACCTCTTGTTCGGTGGCCTGGCCCGCTGCCACTGCAAACTCTCGCTCCATAACTACGTTCAGAGAATTGTTCCGCAGATTTGCAGAGCAGACTCGAGATCAGCGTCTAAAAACACATCTAATGGTAGATGTCTTACAAATGTCCACTTCGACCTGGTATGCTTCTCTTGTCAGTGCTGCGCAGACTACGCTCTCAATCTATGTCCACCTTATGGTTGGATTAGGCCTTGTAACCGCCTCAGCCGGCTGTTTGTCGATTGATCTTGTACGGTGCCTTGGAGCAGCTTATCTATATTGGGATTTGAACACGTATTTGAATAATTATAGCTTTCTTCAAAGTAAACGCAGGGGGTATTCATAGTTAGTGTTAAAATTCTTGAAAAACAACAAATATAGATTGACTAACGAGGAAAATTCGTGATGAGCGCGAGTTTTAACACGTTGACGACAGTGCGGGGGATATCCCTCGCTTTACAGTCCACGTCGGACCGTGCGATGAGTCCATCATTTTTTCGCCGGTGCACGATTTTTCCAGAAGTTTATTTGCTTCTGTTCCATAGACAGGATATAGAATTAGCAATGGATAATAAAATACATAATTATTTCTCTGTGGATGGCACGAGTTGTGTTTTTTATTAAAGCGATCAATGCAGAAAAATTTTCTACATCGACTGCAACGAGAACAGACGAATGCCGACGGCAGTGTCGACCAGGCAGTAAAGGCTCATCAACGCGGTCCGGATGGCGTGTAGAGAGTCTGCTGGAGTTCTCTGCGATCGAAGTTGATCCAGAGCGCTCAAAGGAAAAGTGTACCAGACAGTGGTCAGGCCTGCGATGCTATACGGCAGCGAGTGCCGGCCCCTGAACAAGAATTACGAAAGGCAGCTTCACTCCGCTGAGATAGCATGCTGAGATGGGCCTGCTTTTGGGCGCGATTAAACAGGGTCAGGAACGAGGATGTCAGAGCAGTCATGCAGACTGCCCCTGTCCACCAAGGTGAAGGAGCAACGATTGTAATGGTATGGGCATTCACTAAGGCGATCACAGGACCACGCGATAAGGTAAGCGATGGACTTCGAAGCGAAGCGAACGCGAGGAGCCCAAAAGAAGAGGTGAAGAGACGTTATCAAAAAGGCCTAGGTAAAGTCATGGCCACACCAGAGGTTGCGCTGGGCAGAACAAAGTGGTGACGACTAATAAAGACAGCGGGCCCTGCCACTGCCGGGACCAACGCTAGTGAAGAGATGAGCAAGAGGAAGAGTCGTGGCAAAACCATTCGTCAAATGGTTCGGCTCCAGCGCCAAAAATGGATGTCACATTTGTGATCGGGATCCACGATAACCATACAGGATAAGTTTCAGCGAAATTTCTTCTTGCTGAAAGATTGCAAGGATCACAAAAATGCTTGCAAGAATGGCAAATTAGGGGTCAGAATGACGAAATTGATTGCAACGTTTACGAACTGGGGTGGAATAAAAACGAAATTAAAAAATAAAAACGAAATTACATTTACGAAAATGGTCGCAGGTCTAACGAAATCGGTTGCAACGTTTCCGAAACGAATTGGGTTGGAAAACCCTGTAAGACGACTCTGGTTTATAATGGCTAAGCGATTTCGAATTGCAGATTTTCTAAACCTTTCTAAACTTTAGCTCAACCCGGCTTATGCGCCTTGAAAGGCTGAGCTCGAATCTGCTTTCATAATATGCGAAACGCTTCTCTGAAAAGAATTATTATGCAGAAAAGCGCAGCAGCAGTGGCCTGAGCTCACAGGCAAGAGGTCCTGGGATCACCTACTTGGCGAGCTTATTCTTTCGCAGTAACATGGCTAGGAAGGTCCCTGACACCTGCAGCCCAACGTGCTTGGGTATACCTGTGCATGAGTTTAAGAGCAGTTAATAACGAATTTGGGCGACATGTGTAGAAGACTATTTTGGCCTTGTACGCCAGACACTTTTGCTCCGAACACTTACGATATTCACAATCGGGGAACCGGACTCCCCATTTGGGCAAAGTTTTGGCCAAAAAAAAAGTTCCGACCCGACCGGGGCGGAAGTGATGTAGTGGCAAGTGGCACGCTCACCACGCGAGCGGTCCGGGGATCGAATCCTGGGTCGTGAGTTGCCCGGGCCAACCAAGACTTCCATTCCTCCGGGGTCGGTTAATTGGTACCAGACTTGTCTGGGAGGGTAAATACACTGACTTGTACATCGGCTGGCCCCCGCAAGTCATTTTATATTTTATAGACCACATCGCATTCGAACGCCACTAATGTATAAATGGAAGTAGAATGCGTGCCGCATCTCAAAAAGGGATTGATCAACGGCAAATGCTTTATCCTTTTTTATGACCTACCTCGAATATCCGGGCAGTCACTTATTTTATCCATCAATCCATTTCAAAATCCTCGAATTGTGATGGATCATACCTTAGAACGCACTACAGAGAAACTAAAACTTGTATTTGGCTCAGCCTTGTGCATCATTCTAGAATCTACAATTTTTCAAGGCAATTTTTCCAAGTACATACTATTTCTCCCCTTTCCGTCCTCCATAATCGGTACCATAGACCATAATTGCTGTTCGGGAAGCGGTAACCTTGTGACAGCTCCGCAATTTCTCAGAAATATCAAAACCTTAGCTGTGGCCAGAAACTCGTTTTTAAGGTGGATTGACCCCACGAAAGCAAATATCGTACCTATTTGTCGATGATAAGCCTAGGACCTGCACCATGTGCGTCCTGGACTCATAGGCAAGTAGTGCTCGAGCACAAGAGGATCTGCTTGCAAACTCTTCATAGACGTAGCTTCAGGCAACCGTTGATAAACTAACCAATTCAAAAATGCTTTTCAGCTATGTTGAAAAAAAGCAAAACAACAAACTTTGGATGGAACCAAACCCGTAACCCCTCGCTCGAGAAAACCGCTACCAGCTGGATCAGCGAAGCTGCTCTTCATATCGTTTATGGAGCCTACGCACATGCGATTGCAGGAGCACTGAGAAGTATGGGCGGTAAAGAAATCCCTCCGGAACTCCTTCCAAAGAAGCGTTTATCAAATACCGAAAGAAGAGCTGAGATCAGCGTCTCAAGAAGTGTATGCAAATGTACACCTCGTTTCAATTGGCCGTGTTGGGGCCTGGTTAGCCATCGACTAATAGGTACGCGCGGCCGAAATACATGCACCTCACAAAATTTTATTGCGAAGCAATGGGTCCTGTCGTGACTGTTCGTTTCGTAACTGTGGACTTACCGAGTCAGAGTACTGATTAGAAATTTCCACTACTCTCACGACAACGATTTGAGTTGCGAAGACTGGAATCACAAGTATGTAATCTACAACTCTGAAGGTATGTGTACATTTCTACAGGAGAGGTTGATTACAAGAATGGTCCCCCTCGTTCATATAGTCCAACAAGTAAAATAAATCAGTCACGATGTAGTGACGACTCGGCAATGGGTTACATGGATATCATTTAGTATGGGCCTTCTGATGAGAGCTTTGATTGCAGTGCAGAAGCTGCTATTGCACAATTGCAACATTCCCAGCGAGCAGCAAACTAATAGTTTTTCAAAATATACACGGAACTATTTGAGTTGTAATGTGAAGATAATACATGACGATGAAAATGTTCAATTATACCAGTGGTTTGCTTTGTCACCATTTTTCATTTTCATTAATTCGATGTCATTGTCGCGTTTAATAGCAAACGAACGGGTTGTTCGTCATTAAGAGCACCCTCATGATGGTTCCGAGTCTCATTCTCCTCATCGACGTGAACTCGTAGCGGCTGCTCTACCGAGTGCTTTTTGGCGCTAGTGAGTATGGAGAACTCATCGTTTTCCATTCATAATCTTTTGCATGGGTCCTTACAGGTGAGCAACTCTTGTTTCTTTTCAAGCTAATTCTCTTAGTATCTTATATTTGATCTTCAGAGAACTGGTTGTCCGCATCAGGACGAGGGAAGTGATGAATCCGATACAAGTAAATACGACAAAGAGAAAAAAGTGCGCACATCTTTCACCAAAAGCCAGGTGCGGTCCGTGTTACTTAAATTATTCTATAATACAAACCTTCCGACTAATGTTCTCTGTTTCGTGAATTATCGGCGTTAGGGACGTGTAGGATAAATGTTTCCAGATTGCTATGTTGGAACAGCGATTTGCATCTCAGAAATATTTGAACTCAGTGGAACGCTCATCTTTAGCGGAAGAACTCAAAATGAGTGATGCACAAGTGAAAACATGGTTTCAGAACAGGCGAACAAAGTGGAGGTAATCTTTGCGCAACATTGTGTATCAGATGAAAATGAATGCTTTCAATATTTTTAGGCGCCGCGAGTCCGAAATGAGAGAAGAACATCGTCGAACGATGGCAAGTGTACTCAAATAATATTGTTCATTCATGTTAACAAAATGAAGTCCTTTAAGCGATATTGCCATGAAACATTGAGACAGAAGTTTGAAAAAACCAGAACAGAAAAGCAGATGATCTCTCTAGTCCGGAAAGAGTGAAGGGTTCCTTAACGCCAGGATTGAAGAATGCAGAATCGCGGGAAAATAGTAACCAGCATTTAATGATGATTCGTTGAACCAATATTATCTGGCACAGGAATAGAAAACCGAGTTCCATACAGGTTTGGAGTAGTCACCCCATATCACTATTAGAAAGCTCCATTTTACGTATTTCTCACAGTAAATATTTCATGTTGGTGGATAATCCAAGCCAAAGAAGCAAGGGCTTCTCAGAGCGAAGGTCTGGTCTCCAAGAGAAGTGGTGTAGTACATCCTATCCTCGTTCCCTCCCCTCCCCGTTCCCCAATAGCGTCGACATTTTTTTTTCTGGTTAGCATGTAGCGCATCGCCTCCACCCGTTCCCGTTCACGAATTCGCTCGATGGTTTCGGGGCAGTCGTTAAGCAACGTACAGAAGACACCTTACAGGCAGGGCCAACCCTGCGTTGCGCATATTCCCAAATTTTTACTACCCCTTCCTTTCCGGGGGGTATCGGTACGACCCCCATATTAACTATCATGTCTTCCACATAATTTAATGCTCATGAATGCTCATCAATGATGGCAGTCACCAACATGGAGAAGTGGTGGACCGTGGGTAATTTGCGCGCTCTGTCTCGCTCAGAGGAGGAAATCGAGGCAAATGAAGTTTTATTCATTAAATAGAAGGAATTTTGCGTAAACCAATACACCATGTTAATCGTAAAGATTTCTACTTTCAGAAACTCACCAGGATTTTTTCGATCTCTCAATTCCCTACCTTATAATCTGAAAGACTAAACCTTGTAGCAATCACATTGCGATCCAAACCCCTCCATTCAGGAGGTTATAGTATTTTCTTTCACAAGCTGTTCCATGAAGTCGGACACCAAAATTTTAAGAATACAAATAGTTTTCTTCCTGAGGAGTATTCGAAATGTTGTGGATGTTCAATATTTCAAAAAATCGTCCCGTTGTTCCGTTTTCTGTGCACACGCTAGTTTTTGACATTCAAACACCCATAACCTTCTTCATAATCAACTTCTTGTAAATGTCTAAGGTTAATTAGAAACTAGAAGATCAGAGCTTTCGAACAAGCGCCTGAGAATTTTCCAGCGATCATTTTTTTAAAAAATAGTTCCGTTGTTCCGTTCTTGGGTGGTTTGGTGTCCGATTTTTGAGAAGGCGCGAGTTTTCGACATTCAAACGTTAATAACTTTCTTCATACTCAACATTTTGCAGATGTCTAAGGCTAATTAGAAACTAGGGGATTAGATCTTTCGAATAAGTGCTAAAACTTCTTGAAATATTCACTCGCTCAAGAAATAGTCTCGTTGTTCCGTCAATTCCACCTTGATTTTTTTCAAGCCTTTTTCCTGGACTGCGACTATGCAGTCTTTAAAGGCCCATAACTTCCTCTGAAATTAATGTGATGAGAGGCGGCAAAAATTGTTGGAATCCACTCGAAGAGTACTTTATAACAACTGTGAAATTTCCCTGAAATTCCTTCTTCTGCCTCAATTTTCCTACGGCGTCTCTAGAACTCAATTCAGCAAATTCGCTACACTTTGTTTCGCTTAGATTTTATTTGAAAGCATCAAAACTCTCTTCAGAAAGTTTGTCTGCTTACGGCCGCTGACAGAGGAGACGTTTTTATGGGAAAAACCCTCGGGTATACGCCGTGCACCTATCTGTGGGCAGAGTTCGCACTCGCATTTTGAAGTCTTCTGTTTTCATGAAGAAGGTGTTAGTATCCTGATTGAGTTGTATTGTGCTGTTATATGGCACTCTTGTTTCACTTTCCCATGAACTGCTCTACACTTTGTTCTCCTCGGGATCTCAGGAATGTTTCAAAATCGAAGACAGACCATGTTTTTGCACTACACTGTAACAAAGCTTTTGGCTATTGTCTATTGTACTCTTGATCTATGCCGCGGAGCAAAAGCGGCGTCCGGATAGCGTCGCTAAGGATAATAAGCTGACGGTGAGACTTATAGTGCTCTGCATGCTTTAATGCTCCCATGGAGCTCATGTCTGTGTGACTCTCCGACAGCGTGCATAGCTCCTGGAGAACATTAGAGGCTAAAAGTGCACTCCTGGACACTGCACTTTTCAAGCCGTCTTGCAGCCCGTTTGTGGATACGACCCCCTCCCTTTTCGGTCGGCTGAATACGACCCCCTCGTTGTTCTTTGCGCAACGCAGAGTTGACCCTGCTTACAGCCACGCATGGCCAATTCTCCCTTACACTTATCGGTACTGTAATTTCACATCGGCTACTAACTAATCGGAAACGTTTCCAGATCTTTGCCTCCTATGTACACTATGCATCTTATTGTTTTTCACAACTTCATGTATCCATAGTTAAGGTCACTCTTAATTGCAACTACGAATTCGACAATAAGTGGAATGCGTTACTTCGAGGCTGGACCTTCCAAGCGATTTCCCATTTGTTCATTTTGTAATCTGTTTATTCGCCTTTGGAGTAGTCGAACGGCCGAGGCAAATTATTGGAGGGTAACGCATAATTGTCTAGTTGGCCGACAAATGTCGGGTCAGCCAGGCTTGCGGTTCATACGAGAATCTTTGTGTAGAAGCGCGGGAAGGGTGTCACACTTGCCATTGATGGAACTTTCTTATATCATCGTAGCACATCCCAGACTACAGTCATGTTCATGGGCAGGTCACTATTCTCTAAAATCTAGTTTGCTCGGCAAAAGTTGGCTTCTGTACAGACCAGGATTTCAGAGCATGCTCAACCGTCCGTTGACATAAGTTCTTAACAATTGCAATTGGGTTGCGAGGGTCTCAAATGCGAGCTGGGAAAATGTTTTTTTTCCTTCTGTGCAGTTATGATTTTTTGCAAAAAAAAGGAATTTTCAAATTGTTACCGTTTCAGCAATAATTCTGAGCAGAGTCGACCGTCTCGTTCGCACTTTTTCAAAATTTTTACGATTCCTCAATGTCCCAAGGGATTTCCGGTATGACCTTGTGTTGCTGTTGATTAGTGAACAAGGACATAAAAATTACATTATCAAGCTCAAAGATCTCCAAAGGACGGTGGCCGTATGGCAGCGTTAGCCTAGAAGCGCACCCTTTATTAACCCTTTGGCGACAATGGCACCCAGTTGTGGGTGCTACCCTGAAATTTTCTTCTTTCGGGACCTCTACGCCCTTCATAACCTTAAGACACAAGAAGGAGTTTGAACTATATCAAAAATTCCATTGTACATTTGAACTTCTAGGGCTTTCCAACAGCATCCCTTCAAAGTCCGAGTTCTCTTTCCAAACTTTCACGTCTAATTCCAACAATACATTATCATAAGACTTGAGACTGCAGTCATATTTTGTTAGTTGCCATAGTCAAAATTTTTATAGAAAAACTGCTTTTAGGGACAATTTTGCCTTATTTTGTGCGAGAGTTGGGCGCGCCAAAAAAAGACGTGGTCCCACGAGCACGCTAAGTGTAAATCCGCATTGTTGTCAAAGGCTTAATCAGTGTGAGAGCGATCGCGTCAAGAAAAATAATTTCTAATGGGCATTCTTTCGATTTGAAATCTAGATGAGTGAAGCACCACATGTCGGAAAGTACTTCTCTCAGAATGGAAACAAAATTTCAAAGAAATGGCGCCCTCCATATTTGGAGGATCATAACAAATGATTCGAAAATATGACAGCTGAGGAGTGTTAAAAAGGTTGTGAAAGAACAAGTATTCAACTCTCTAGATGGTTCAAAATGTTGTGGGAAGATTCACTTTTCCGAAAATTTCGCTTTCGCGCGAGCTTTTGTGTTTTGAATGAGTACACCTCTCCCTCTTTTCTGTGGCTAACCTACGGCATGGCAAGAACGAATAGGATTTGAACTTTCCAGTAATTCTCTAATGGTTTTTCTAATTGTTCGAGAAAATCATATCCTTGCACTTTTTGTTGATTTCACCGCTCAATTTTTTGAAAACGCGGGTTCTTGGCCTTTGAAAATTACTCTTTACTTTACTCTTATTACTCTAAAACTTCTTTCTTCCTCGTTTCTAAATCAAACTTTCCTATGGTAAGGATTAAATTGGTTTAAACTTCCGAATGACCGCTCGGTCGTTTTTTAAGGTTTATTTTTTGACAAAAAATCGTACGTTCGCACTTTTCCCCTAAGCTTCCGAGCAGTGAATTCGTGTTTTCGAGGTCACAGTCATAAATGTCCTCAAAAGCATGCTTTAGTGGGGGAAAGTCGAAAACTACGAGGTTTGTACCATTCTGGAAGGCGCTTCCTTGAAAAATCTGGTTTCAATCATTCCATTTATAATGGATCGAGTCTAAAACGGTTGCCGGCAGCAAGACTTGCTTTGAGATGCACCACGCACGCACCTGTGTTTCAAAATTGCGGAGGCTTCAACAATCTATTTCTTCTTGCTAGGACCTCTTGAAGCTAACCACATGACGTTCCCAAATCCTTGTACTCTTCTAGCGTTTCACCCTCCCATTTGCTAGCAGAGACGATATCGTTAATTTCCACCCTGATGTGAGCCCCTGGTTTGCGACCCCCTATTCGAAGAAGTAAGCAAGCCAGCCCTTTTGCCGTTTCTGCTGGGGCCGCATGCTGAATATTGGAGAGGGGACGGGGTTCTCGACAGCTAACGGACTAATTCAACTCGGTCCTTGAAACCGCCTCAGTTTGATGCGTACCTCAGGAATAAGCCTTAAACAGAGGACGGACCTAGAAAGAGTACCGGTCTGCTTTCTCAGGAATAAGCCTTAAACAGAGGACGGACCTTTGAAAGAGTACCGGTCCATCCTCTGTTTAAGGCTTATTCCTGAGGTACGCATCAAACTGAGGCGGTTTCAAGGACCAAGCGGAATTAGTCCGTCAGCTGTCGAGAACCCCGTCCCCTCTTCAACATTCAGCATGCGGCCCCAGCAGAAACGGCAAAAGGGCTGATTTGCTTAATTCCCGTTCGAATAGTTCGAATAGACGGTCGACCCTGCCTAAGAGCCATGCAAATTTTTTGGAGATTCTAAATTGATGCATTAGCGAACAATTCACAATTTATCACGCCATCTTTCCAAATAGCACTTTAATGATCACATGTGCGTTCTTCATGCCCACTGATGTTCTTCCGAAATAGGAGAATGAACGAGATATGATCGGCATTTTCTCATGCTCTAATCTTATAGAAATACAGTGCCGAATAAGGAGAACAACACACAGAGTGGGTGCACCACGTAAAGGGATACTTAAAATACTTAATTTGTGGAGAAGAAACCAGTGGCGGCAATTCTTTTTGCTCTGTTTTAGCACAAAGAAACAACGTCTTCGTTAAGAATGTAGGCAATGAAACCATCATAACCTCTATTTGTAACTTTGTCTTACTTAACTTTTCAAGACACATTTGTAATTTCGGCCTCACGTTTAATTGTCCACCTCAAGCATATTATAATAACAGATTTCATTCTAAAGTATACATGTGAAAAAGAAAAATTGAGTCATCGTTATATTTGAACAGTTCTAAAATTAGTGAAAAGCGCTCTGGAAACCTTTTGGACAATCGCGCTAATATGAAGTTCGAAGCCCTACTTGGTCCTTACGGAGAATCCAAGGTCGTGAACGCTTTCAGAAACGCGCAGTTCTACATCACTGAAAACGTATGCCTTCTCGATGTGAAGCACCATTGTCTTATCAAGGTTAACAGGTATCTCCCGAGCCGTAGCCCAATCCATCATGTAGATAATGGATTAAGTTAGGGCCTAGTGAATACACTCTTTAACATTCTCATCGTAAACACCATAAACTTTCATATCATCTGCGTAGATACGAACTTTTTCACGGGAGTGTGTGATCAAACGGCTAGGTAGATCGTGAGTGTACGCCACGAACAGCAGTGCTGACAGTGCACCACCTTGTGGAACACCGCTATTACATAAGTAAGGCCTAGAAAAGGGTTGCCAACTTGGACGCACATGCGCCTATCACTTAAGTAAGCGTATACCCAAATAAAGTGGAGCCGCTTACGCCCAGATGTAATTTCGGCATAAGCTTTCAAATATTCACTTGATCAGAAGCTAGATAAATCGAAGTAGATAGGGTTGGCTACTTTAGATGCAACTGCAATTATGGGGAGACTTGTTCGCACCTCCAGTCACCTGCCTTTGGGGACATCTCGCTTAATTGCGGTTCGCTGACTGCTGATCTCTCCCTGTTAGACTCATCCAAGGTTAGTATCGATTGCGTAAATTACAACCTTTATTACAATAACACACTAGAAAACGAACATACAAAACAAGAAAAGAATAACAAGAACACAAAAATACAAAAGTATGCAACGCAAACTACACAGCTTTATTAGTAACGTATCTAGACATTTTCTTGCAATAGTGCTACTTCTTCTTCGGTTGGTCCATTTCAGTAACACTCCTCGAATCTGAACAAAGCAAGATGAATAGTGGGTACCTGGTGTACGAATAAAAAAAACTTACGCTCTCATCTCTTCTGCTATTTTGGCCCTTCTTTCTTGATCTCGTTTCTGCAGCGCCCTCGCGTTGTTTGGATCCTGGATAAACATCATTGTATTAATAATTTCGCATTTAGCTGATCAAGTTACAACCTCTTCTAGACGTTGAAGAGCCGCCCGGGCCTCGTAGTTCAGCTTACGCATGGTTTCAATAAGCACACTTAAGGGCGGGTGGTCATCATCTGTGAGAACTCCGAGACGCCTGAAAAAATTCTTCAAAGCACGTATTTGATCTTCTCTGCATTTGATCATACCTGTGAAACGCTTCTGCTGAATTCGTGGTCCGCAACTCTTCCAAATTCCACTTGCACCACAGATCTTTAAATGGGCCTTGCATCCACGTCGTCTGGAGACAATTTAGAAAATCTTCGCACTTCCTGTGAGCGGCGTGCTCCCTGGGAACGGGGGGAGTTCTAAGAGCTCTGACTTGTGGCATTAGCGATCGTGGAAGGAACATCACACCTAAAATAGGAATCTGATTTATATTTTTTCTTAAATTCAAAAATTTTAGCATCAGCAGTACCTCTTACTACTTCCCACCATTCTGCTACTCGTTCATCTCTTTCCAATCCATGAATGCACCTTCTCAGACCATGTGCAGCCCTCTTAAGATTCCAGGCCTGTGCTAAGTGGAACGCACACCCTTCTACGGGAGCCCTCGAAAAGACCTTCATCGCAGCTTTAATAGCCGCTCTCTCGAAATCTAAAATTACACGTCTTGGTACATCACCCTCAATATTTGTCTTCAACATTTCAAAAATTTTCACTTATATTTTTTGCGTCTTCTTTGACGTTATGCAGTAGACGAGTGGCACTTCAACGCCCTAGGAGCATACGCCGTGCACGCAATACAACTGTGCGTGATAACCAAGTGACTTAGTATGCAATGTGTGTATCCCGTCTGCTACAATGCTATGAAGTTCTCCTTCGCACGCTTTCTGAAGTTAAAACGAACATTAAAAAATGAACCCAGAACACTAGCAACTCGGTCACTCACCTGAACGGTTGCCGCAGAGAAGTAGATTTGGAAGCCTGGCGTGTGGTGGTGCAAGAAAGTGGAACCATCTTGCAGAGTTCGATATTCCAAGGGAACATGATCCATAGTGACAGAACGATCAGTCCATACGTTTACGCTTCCGAAACGAGGAAATAGCAACACTTAGTTGCAGATGAGGAGCTTAGTGATGAGTGTCCTCGATATAACCTGTTTGCGAGCCTGGTATACCGAACGACGAATCGCAGCCCTGATAGAATCCTCCATTTCTTCTGAAAGAAAAAGGAACGAAAGTTTCAGAATACTGGAGTAAATCCGGATATTTTACCATCTTCAGAACCAAGCTGCGTCCACGCTTCCCTCCATAAACAGCATCAGCAACAGCTAGGGAAAGTTTTGACACAAGAGCGTCTATGTACTTTCCCATGATCGGGTACTTTATACTCATTCCGTTCGATCATAGAGCAACTATCTCTTTCAGAGATATGCCTGCAATAGCAGATTCTGATGGATAGTCAACAGAAGTCACAGCACTGTGTTTCCTGAGTGTTACTGCCTTGTCATACACATGATCCATTCTGTGCCATAGAGTCTACCGTTTGATAAATCTATCAAGGGAAAATTGAAGAATCAAACTTAGCCGCAATCGATGAAGATTTCATCACTTCAAACCTTTCCGCTCCTCCGCTATCGAAATATAAATGTTTAGTATAGGAATGCCAAGCCTTAAACTTATAGGAAATGATAAACAGATGAGAGTAAAAATTTGCAGCAGATCAGTTCGAATACGACCGCTCATAGGATAGCATGTCTCGGAAAGCTCTAACCTTTGCACCTTCTCATTTTCTTCTTATGACGCTTTGTCAGTGAGCAGCATCCAGGACAAATAATCGCCAACGCTAATATCAGGATTGCTGCTCCTGTTTTTACGTGAGGAAATAAGTTGTCAGCAATGCCTTTCAGGACGCGCAGATAACTGTTCTCCTTGTTCTTAGAGTGCTGATACAAGAATGTATACGAGGAAATTTTACAATCCTTCCCGTCATTGAAAAAAATTTCTTGCAGAACGTCGCGAGCGTACAGTTTGCGACAGCATCTGCTGTTGATCTTTGCTGTGTACTCAAATTCTTCAGCAGCTCTGAGCTTAGCGCGGCATAGACTCATCTTCGCTTTTCTTTCACAACTTTCGGAGCAGGAGTAATCATGCGTCTGTCTTAATGCTTCCGCTTTGAAGCTGTGTAATACAATGGGAGCAGACACATTTGTCTTCCGTCAATAGGATGACGATATTACAGGTAACCTTTCCCATCCAATTTGGTTGTGTCTCTTAAATGTTTTGGGAATATCTATGAATATTTTCGTTAAACCATAAAGGGAGCATTCGGTCATGCAGAACAGCAGAGTCGATGCATCATGCACGTTGTGAAAATCGATAGAGTTGAGATTTTGCAGGTCTTGTATAGCAGGTACGATGAAGTCTACTTAGTATGCAATTATCGGTTGATCCTCACCACGCAGTGCTACTACTATATTTGGAATGTGACAGCGAGAAAGTCCTCGTTTCTGCCGCTCCACTGAGCTGAGATGCGGGAGCACATTTCCGCATACGTGTCGCTCAAGCAGCGGTCAACAATACTTGTGGTTCAATGTGAAAAGATAAGGGAAACATCTTTGGGACAAGCTGTTTGTCCTGCATAGCTGTTGTGTGACATTACTATCTCATGAAAAATGATGACTCGGACGTAGGCGCACTTGACTCTGGAATTTCGATTACTTCAACGAAAAGGCACTATACTCCAACACGTACCCTTACCAAAGATTTGGCCGGTTCGCGAGAACAAGATGTCCAATTTGCTTATTCAGTACATCTCCAGACGCTAAATGGTCCCGTATGATTCATCCAAGTCCTTGAAGTGGAAACTTACAGCTGATCCCAACATTCAGCGGCTACGTTATTAAAAGAGCCGTCGTCCATGATTTCGATCCTAACCCTAAAATTGCTCATCCTTTACTTCAAATTGATCTGGAGAGAATAAATTTCATTCGCGCTACTGGCTCGAAGCCAGCTCATACTAAAGGTATAGCTGATTCAAGGTGACCTCTTAACGCAAGATAAGAAGGGATTGAAGTAAGAGTTTTCGCAAATAGAGACAAAACTGGTGGACAGTAGGATAGTCTGCGTGTGAGCACCCAAAACAAACACAACAGGAATCAATTCAGTCAACTTGTAGAGGCAGCAAGGGCGTGATGAGTTGATCAATACTTAGAGCGCTTTCGCGCATCCACGATCACGTGTTCAAGACCCATAGGTGTTAAGTAGGCCTTCTGCCCTCTAAGAGGGTTATCGATTATTGGGACAGTAATCAAAGCGATAGCACTACGTTGGCACTTCTGGAGGGATACTGGAATAAACCTCGCCTACTGACGGGGGTTCACCCACTGCACTTTCGGCCAAGCCCTGCTTACTGCCATACATGATCTGAAAGGAAACGCAGGTGTTCCTTAACGTTCAAAATGGAAGCATTGGTACCTCGACCCTGCCTATTTGGTCTGCCCCACCCATTAGAGTGCCTATTTTGGCTAAATTTTGCATGCTTCTAGCAAACGTAAGTACATTACTCGCCGTTTGAAATCGAAAATCTACGCGAATCCCGCCATTTCGCGTGAATTTCGTGAATTCGTTATAACTCGGTTCAAAAATGAGCATTCGAAAATCTGAAGATATCTTTAAACTTCGAGTTCTATAAGAATCTGCTTTAAAACTCTGGAAAAGCAATACAGTGCATTTCATAACTATAAGGTCACCCTAAAATATTGCATTTCCGGGACCAGCAGCCAACTGGTGACTTTTCCACTATCACCAAATGATTCCCCACCATGAATAACCCTGTCGCAATTTTGGTGGGAGCAGCTTTTCTTCGAACTTTTTTGTAATTATTTTTCGATTTTTGCACCGTTTCATAAAATAAGATCACCCTGAGAACAAGAACAATTACCTAAGATCATTGACAGATAAAACGACACAGTAATGTATGGTTACTCCTTCATCAAGCGCAACATCGAATAGTCTCCGTGGCCTACCGGAATTGAGATTCCAAGCCAGATCACCATCGATTCCCTTTCTGTTCAAGGGTTGCTTGTACACGCTCTTGTGCAATTTTTAACTGGCGTTTATCTGCACTATTACTCACAAAGAAGATGTCCCTGAGATGTAATACTAGAACTCGACTAGAAGTTCACATAATTTGCTCAGTTCATCAGGGTTTCGAGAGAAATGCTGCTTCTGGTTGAATGACCTACACGGGTACCTGTACTGTTCTGTATGACCACGTAGGCTGACCGACTTCATCAGCTCAAGGAAGAGGTTAAATGTCTTCGCAAGGCTCTATGCTAATCTTTGTAGTTCATTATGCAGTTTATGGGAGCGAAATTCCGACAAAACATCACAAAAGCACCCACACCTTTCACATTTCCTTAACGAAAATTGCAAGCGCTGAAGTGAATCGGCCACCTTCGCAAGTCACTTCAAAAGTGTTTATATTCACAGGATCTCTTTGTAAACCAGTTTTGTCCTGAAAATACAAACTCTACCGGAACTATCTTGCTATATGGTGCGACGTGAACCCAGATTCAACCTTGTTCAAACTCTCTTCAAGTTTGACTTTACGGGTTGACGTTGGCCACTGAGCCTTTGGACCATCTTTGATGCTTTCCTGGTAATGCTGTTGCATAATTCTACCGCACTCCAGTTCATATTTTTCAAGATAGAAACTTTAAATCAGGCGCGACGCCGATCTGAAGTGGAAATACTGCACGAGACAGCCCTCACAATTTTTCTCTAATCATTTATAGAAACCATTTTGCGGATGTTCTGATATTTTAGAATATCTGGAGACGCAGGAGCTTTTCAATTATCCATGAGCAGTGCTAATGACTGTCCGAAGATCTTTGGAAAGACTCGCGAAGCGTGCCAAGCACCATCAAATGCATAAAATTTACCTTCTTCAAAAGGCGAGTACGAAACATTCTATAAATTTGGCTACTGGGTTTGTTTATAACAAACATTCAATTTCACACTCAGGTTGGTTGTTTACGATGAATAGTATTCATTTTCACAGGGTGACCTTATATTATGAAACGGTGCCAAAATCGAAAAAGAATTACAAAAATGTTCGAAGGAAAGCTACTCCCACCAAAATTGCGATACAGGGGTTATTCGTAGTGGGGAATCATTAGGTGATAGTGGCGAAATCACCAGTTGGCTGTTGGTTCCGGAAATGCAATATGTTAGGGTGACCTTATAGTTATGAAACGCACTGTATATATGATTGCGCTATGCACTCGAGTTTCACCTCGAGAAATAACTGATTGGATGTGACGCGTACCTAATCACACTGGTTCAGCCTGATTGTTTCATAGAAAGATAGGCTTGGGGCATTGTCCCAAAATGCGCCACGTACTCGACTTTGTGCACTAGATTACGAACTTAATTGAGACTTTTTCCAAGTTTCCATGAGTTCTATTTCATTTCAAGGAGCTGAGTGGTGAGACGTGTGGTTACTGAGCCAAAAATCCCATTCTCTTGAGTTCGAACGAGAATCTTAGATTAGTTTTCAGCAGGACTAGCAGTCTCATTCTGTGACATTTCCCAATTTTCCAAGAGATTTTTCGCAGAAACCTGAGGAGATAGCGACGAAATCTCTTCAATCTCCTACACTACGCTCGCTGTTCTTTAGGAAATATATGACGAGCTTGGTCGCAGGTGAGCGCCGCTCCAGTGGAATGGCCCCAAACATCACTCCTCGTCATACCCTTGTAGAAAGATCCGGTTTTCTACTTCTCCATGTGAGTCTTTGAAAGGGAGATTGTGCACTGTTAGATTCCCCATGGAAAGTACTATCGGATGATATGTTGCACTGCCCGCACTCAAAGCACTGTTTTCTCACCGTTTTTAACATCCTGCCCATTGCCTATCGCGTTCCCCAGCCCTTGGCGGCCATATGCGATTCACGTGCTCGGTGCGTGACGCCGTTCTCACGCTCGCAAACTGCCATGACGTACCGATCGGTCTGCCGGCCGAACGCCATGGCCGTCACGTGAGCTCTCACGCACCATGCACGTGAATCGCACGTGGCCGCCAAGGGCTGGGGAACGCGTAGTGTAGGAGAGCGAAGAGATTTCGTCGCTATCTCCTCAGGTTTCTCCAAAAAGTCTCTTGGAAAATTGGGAAATGTCACGAAATGAGACTGCTAGTCCTGTTGAAAGCTGATCTAAGAACCTCGCTGGAATTCAAGAGAATGGGATTTCCGGCTCGGAAACTACACGTCTCACCATTCAGCTCCTTGAAATGAAATAGAACTCATGAAAGCTTGAAAAAAGTTTTAAATTAATTTCGCAATCTAGTGCACAAAGTCGAGTACGTGGCGCATTCTGGGCAATGTCAAAAGCCTATCCTTCTATGAAACGAGCAGGCTCCACAAGTGTGATTAGGTACGCGTCACATCATATCAGTTATTTCTCGAGGTGGAACTCGAGTGCATGGCGCAATCATACATATTGCTTTTCCAAAGTATTAAAGCAGATTCTTATAGAGCTTGACGAGCTGAGTTCAAAGATTTCTTCGGATTTTAAAAAGCTCATTTTTGAACCGAGTTATAACGAATTCACGAAATCATGCGAAATGGCGGGATTCGCGTGGATTTTCGATTGCAAACGGCGAGTGCTGTATCCCTCCATATTCAGAATGCAGGCCCTGGCACTCTTAACACGTTGACGACCGTGTGATATGATGTCCTACCACACTTTTACGGAGCAGCCTTTTGACTTTTCTAGAGCAGACTAGTTTTCCTCAATTTAGTTGGCGTTTTTTCTTGCCCCACAACGTTCCATGTATTTACATTGTTGGATCCGAAAATTATTTTTTATTACTGATGATAAAAACCCTGAAGTATTAATGCCTATTGATGAGAGATTACGAAAAATGTTGAAGCAGTGCGCGCAGAACGGCGGTCGTCAACGTGTTAGAGAAACATTGGAATGCCCACTTTCGGCCAAACTCTGGCCGTCCACTGCACACGCTCTCAGATCAATTTCTCATTTATCATCAATATGTATGTTTAGCTTTTTTATTTTAGCCTCCGAGATTAGTACAGAATTTATTGGCCGACGTTTCGGGAGAATCGTGTTCGTCAGGGCCTGGAAAGAGGTACACTTCTGATTTTCTAACATTTAGTGCTTTTTTCCTGCAAGTTGAGAATTCGAATGATTGTCTTTCACATATATGTTCTCTCTCCAGGCTCTGACGAATGCGATTTTGCCGCAACGTAAGCCAGTAAGTTGTGTACTAATCTCAGAGGCAAAAATAAAAAAGCGAAATATCACTACAACCATGCCGAGGTTAATCGAGAGTCGGCCATGGATCATCATGAATATGGTGGGGCAGGGTCCCAGATGGACCTGGGACCATGCGCCGACTATTTTCTTGGGTCTACGTAGCGAACAAATCGAACTACGACACAAATGCTGCGAGCTAGTCTGCAGCCGATGCATGGAACCGAGGCCGCTGGAAGAAAAATTGGTGAAAAAAGCGTACACGACAAAAGTTGGACAACAACACAGATGGACAGCTAAGAAGAAGACAAAGGTTCAGCGAAAGAACGTGCTAGTATAAAAAACACACAGACAAACAGACCCAACTGCGCTTTATATATAGAGGGAACACTGTCATGCCTCAGCCCCAAGGCCGTAATGCTAGGGCTGAGTTGTCATGAACGACACGAGCATTGCATTTGAAGGTACTGCTATGTGAGTCCTATAACAATATCACTAGATAGGGCAGGCCCTATTATTTTCTTTACAGAAACATAACCAAGATGTTATTTTTGCTCAAGATCAGCATACTTTGAAAGTTGGTAGTTGGATGGCTGCCCCTACTTTTTGGATGTTGGGTCAAAATTTCGGATGTGGCTGGAAAACGTCCGTGTCGGTAATTTGGCCTGAATATGAATATTGTAGTTTTGGCGCAAATGTGCCAAGCGTGTACGTTACTGCCACTATGAGCCCATTGTCCATAGACTTAATCGAAAATTAGTTACATATGTGGGTAACTACAGGGTGGTGAAAAAACACGTTCCATTTCGCTTCGCTTTGTGCACTGCATAAAAACGTTGCATCCTTTTCTCTTAAAAATATTTGTTTATTATTTACTACTAGTTTGAAGAAGAAAAACCTTCGCTTTCCAAGCTCGAGTGAAGTCCTGCAAAAATTAACGCGATTGCGCTGAGAGCATAGTTGGATTAAGAGCTCAGCGATTTTTCGAGGGTCTTGATTTTTCTAAAAGCCGTGCAAAAAATTGTAGTTCAATGAAAAGAAGAGGACCAAGTTTAAGGTAAGCCTTTAAGAGAGTGGAAGCGGTTTACCAACACACATTGGGTGCAAAGATCTATTAGGAAGAGGATTGACCGGAAAGGTCACTGGAGATTGCAGGAGAGTTCCAAACAACTTGAAACTCCTCAAAAATCCGTTCAGGTTAAAGGAATCTTCCACGGAAAAAGCTCCGCCTCCATTACCCTAGAAAAACGATACCCCTTAGGCCCTAGCCTCATGAGCATAGCAAAAATAACGGAACATAAGCGTTAGTTTCGATAACACTAATCCTAGACACAAGAAAAAATGATCACTCTTTCCCTGGAAGATTGCTTTTAGGTATCGTTTTCTGAGGTAATGAGGGCGGAGCTCTTTCCGTGGAGGATTCTTTTAAAGTAAACATGAAGCATGGAACTGGAGTTAATCGCTTATCAAACGGACAACAGACAGACAAAGCAGGATCGGAAGGAAACACGTTGAGAGATTTTTCCAAGGTACGGTGATCCTACAATGTCCGGCGATCCCACGAAAAAAATCAGTGTCCAAGCCGCTAACGATTACAGAAACGCCATCAACTTCATAGACCAGCTCCCAGGAACATTACCATTACCTACAAGAGTTTCGTACCTGGGAAAAGTGATTATATGGGGCTGTATAAGTGTTTCGGCCTAGTCTTCATCGATATATCGTTTTCATCGATAAAAGCGTGAAAATCAATAGAAAGGCGTACCAAAAACAGCAATTTTATACTTCTCAGGAGCGGACTCTAGCACATTGATCAGTACAACGATCCAGTTCTTCGAGACCAGTACACGCTCCTTTTTTGCGACTGATTTGTGTCCTGCTTACAGTCCGAATCTAAAACCACGCTTGTGGCTTATCAAAAAATTACTAATAAATTGGACAACAAAAAGTTAGAAATGTTCAAAGTTTGGAATATTATCCATTGAACAGCTACGCCGCACTATCGACTCAATGAAAAACAAATTGAACCCGTATCAAAATTGACGGCGGCCAATTTGAAACTTTTTGGTACTAATACAGTGCAATACTTTGGTGTTTTATGAAATTAATTATTCTAAATTTTGTGAATGAAAAATGAAGCGTGGACGTTATTCATCTCGCACGTGAACTTTCGCCCCCCCCCGTATAAGTGAGCTTGGATGAACTAAAGTATATGAAAGAATTTTGATAAGGCTGTTGGTAAAACCAAAGAGAGGGGATTCGAACCGATCCTTCAAGGTCTTTTTCGTAAGCCAGAGCCACTAGCGTTGCGCTTGCGATTTCATATCCTTTCGCATAGTCGCTTACCAAATTTGGAAGACAGAATTTGGATCAGCGTTCCAAGTCGCATCAATGAGCATGCATTTTACCTTCAATGTCCGTGGCAACCTGAGAGTTTTCCTTGTCATTTCAGTCCATTCAACGGTGAAAATGTCCAGCGGACGCGGACTGTTTGGAACCTCGCTGAAAATTTATCTGATTCCCATCATGCTTCTTGTTACTCGTTGATACATCTTTGAACCCATCTGGATTAGGCCCTTCCCTCAAATGAAAAAATAGTCTAAAAATTAAAGCAACAGTTCAGGAACGGTTTCGCGGAAAAAAACCACCAATAATGAAAGTGTGGATGAAAACCAGGACGATTAATGTATGAAAAACTGGAAAAAAAACGTCGGGAAGGTCTTAGACAGGTACTCTCCCTCTGCCGTCAGCAATGGATAAAGAGGGCACGTTGGACGAGTTATCTGAACGTGCCCGCTGTAAACGCGCTCATTTTTAATCAATTTTCACTGTGGTCCCAAAACGAGCACGATTGCCGACGCGCCCATACGGCCGGCAAGGGGGCGGATTGGGGAAATCCCAAGAACACCGTTTGAGGGACTTTCCACCCTGTTTTTGAATTTCTGAGGTGAGTTCGTTATTATTTCCACTGCATATGTTCTTCACTAGGGCTCGTGTATCCCTCAGTAGTAGTGGCATTTGAAATTTCGGACCCTCCCTGAACTGTTGCTTTAATTAGCTAGACAAGGATGATGACAATTTTATGCGGAACACTGTAAACAGACTCCTGTGCAATGCTAGTCTAGCGAGCACGCCGGTTTTTTTCGAATACGGTAGACGTGAAATGTATGCACGTAGAAACTGGGGCCCTCGGCTACGATGTCACGAGAACCAAGAAAATTCTTGTGCCACAGGAGTGTAGCCAATTCAGTAGGTGGGATGAGGGCAATCACTTGACATGTGTGAAAAGCTGGAATGTGCGAATTCCCATAACATCTTGCTACGTCATAGCAGTGGGCACGGATCCGCACATGCACACATCTACGTACATTTCGCGCCCATCGTGCTCCGAAAATCGGAGTGCCCACTCGAATAGCATTGCACTTGGACCTCTTCAATTACAATGTTTTTCGCAGCAAGCGTGGTATACGATACTTCTATAACTATATCTAACTGCAAAGTACAGAGAGTGAAGTAAAGTCGATGAACATGAAGGTCATGCTATAATTGTCAGTAAAATCGACCGAACATAGCTCAGACCGAACACGTTTTGCGAAGGTGAGACAAAGTGCAGTGCATACACACCCTCTTGAATGAGATGCATCTTCTTTTTAGGGCTGATGTCACGCTGCACTGACCGCGTTCGTAATTCTTCTATCGATTAGCCATATTCGGGGGATATTGTTCGAGGTCGCAAAAACTGAACCGTTGGATGGAACACTGAAAAGCATTTTCTGAGAACATCCTCCGTATCACCTTTCTCGCATGAGTGTTATTCAATCCAGTGCAATGAGATCGACTCGCAACCAATTGATAACTATCGTTGTGTTATCGCACACTGCCTGTACATGTGCAGTGTAGTTTGGCCGCTGAGAAGGCACGTTTTTTCCTTACTACATGTCAATCGATGAAAATGTTCTGTGATCTCTTTTACATACATTCGGTAACATGAAAATTGGAGAACTGTTCATTGAATGAGTATGATTCGTTTTTCTATGTTTCCGACAACTGTTCATTCCACTTTCTCGTATTTATTTCTCAATTTTTCCGCTGATAAGGAGTGAAGTGTACTTTCTCGGCGCTCATCTGGAGAGGGAGTGGGAAACATTTTGTTACCGGCACCCACAGCATTGGAAAAACGTTAAAAAAGTCGGCAAATGTTGCATTTTGTTCATTTTTTTTCCAAATTCAAATATTTTTCGTTTCTTTTCGTATGAAGAAATCGGCTCACCTATGCTAATCCTCCCTCTCTCTAAATGCATTACCGTAGTTCACATTAACCTGTATCGCAGCGAAATTATCCCTATTATTAGGTCGTGAAAAAGTTTCTTACGCTCTTGGGCCTCGATTTTCAAATGCCTGCATCTCGGCTCGTTCAAAACCTTTTTGATTGGAATAAAAACTGTTAGAATCCACCAGCTGCGTTAAATCGTCTTAAATCGTCCCGGTAGTATAGAACAGGGTGAATATCGTGTCGAGGGAATAACCGCCTCTTTACGACCCCACTCCGAAACATGGACTCTGATACGACCCCTTTTTATCCTCTGCACATCCGGTTTTATATCAAAAAAATGTAGTTTCAGATGTACGGGAGGGACGCAGCGCCGCTGCCACGCAAATGCGGCTTGATCCAAATGCTAGAAATTCTGCTCAGATTAGGTTCTCCTTTAAAAACATTTAACCTTTGCCACATTGGCCGGAAAGTGGAACAATGAAGGAGGTACTGCCCCTACACAGTCGAACAGTCTCGCGCTCCGGCATAGCGGCGCTAACTACCCACGACCGCGTCGTCGCGTCTAGAGCGCGCCAGTTGGAAAAATCGTCAGATGTACCCCCTATTTAAAGGACTATAACTTTCTTCATTGATAACCATTTCAGAAAAGAAAGAAGAAGGCAGCTTTTGAATGCACAAGACTTCTAGTTTCTTAATTGTGTTGAGCGTTTTTCTAAGCACGCCTATTGTCGAGAGTGGGAGACGTCGAGGAATTGTCGAGGAAACTGAAATTTACATACGAGTTCCCACTGTTCGGAAGACAGTAGCTGTCTCCATTGGCAATGTTTTGAAAATCGGAGGAAAGCGTTGTAAAGTAGAAGATTTACGCTTTCTGATAGGTGCTCCAGTTGTTTCGACCGCTTTCTAGTTCGCGAGAAATCTGCGTCGAGGAAATGACAAGGAAACTTTCGAAGTCACTCGAAAACTCTACTACTCCCTTGCCGTAGTAGGAAACTTCTTTGAACACCTTCAATATACTTCTGTACGCGTCAGTTCGATGATGAAAATTGAAAATGATGCACTTGGCGCGGATCCATTTCGTTCTTGTATGCGCCATGCAGTGACTCCACTCGTAGTCATTGGGAAGGCGTTTTGTCCTAGTGACGACTTGCTTAATCACAGCAAAGTTTCCAGTATTAACTAATTAGGATAACTCTTGTGGTCATAGTGATGTCTGATCATCCTTTATTCAAATCGCTTCCTTTCCAACCCTTTCTGATGAATGACACGCTTGCGGTTGCGGGATCTGATGATGCCAAGAAGGCTGCGAATCTGCCTGTTGAACTTTCTAACAAGATGCTGTTCCTCCACGAAGTTTTCGAAGCATGTACATCATTCTAGAGTAGATACTCGCTGCCCTTTCCCTACGATTCTTTTGCAGGGCCTTCCTATGCCACTACGAGCCAAACCTACGACCACTCTCCATTTAAATTTTAATTCCAAACAATTGTAAGATATTATTTGTATTGGGCTAACTACAACACTTGTGAAACTAGTGATGACAGCAAATAAGCGGCAGCAGCACTGTTGTGTCCGTTGATGAAACTTTTGATTACGATCCCCTCCCAACTCTCATCGGAGCAAGTACGACCCCCTGTCGAGGATTTCCTCGACCGTTATTCATCCTGCTACAGAATACTGAAGCTCTAAAGAGGATGAACCCGGCGGAGGTCGTTTCCGCATCATGTTGGTTTTTGAAGCATAACTCCTTAGAGAAGCTATCCAGGTAGTCTAGGAAGTAACAAATTATAAACAAAAGGTCTACCGACTAGGATGGTTACGGGACTAATTCGTAACCAATCTTGTCCAACTTCTGCAGGGTTGGTTGTGGAATGTGCGTGTCAGCGACGAGCCCGTTCCTTTTTAATAAGGAATTTCGAGCATATGTGCTAGAGTTCTACGAGTAATGTGGCACACTGTCAACAGTACTTTTTCCACATTAACTGTATCACCTGGTTCCGAAGACCCAGACCGGCCGCTTACCTTATGAAAGCACCTCAACCTTCCTTCAGTGAAGTTTCACTTTTGCAAAATTTGTGGAGCCTGATCGCGGTCGATCACTTCAAAAAAGGTTCGCACGCTGTAGCAAAGAATGCGTTCTTTATCGTACGTCGCAAATGATTAAAAAATCAGGTCGTTTTCATGGCACAAAACGAGCTAGAAAGCGGCCGGCGACTCTTCAAAATAGTGCGTTGTCGCGGCACGCCCTATTTGATTTATAAAATTTATGATTATGGAATGGTTCATATGTGGAAATCTCTTGAAGTTTCACACTTATTGGGGTCTTAATCAATTATTTCGTGATAAAACCCTTACACTTTGAAGGGATCACCTAGTTGGTGGCGTGTCACTAGTCTCATGAGTTTTTTTTCACTTCATCATCCGATTTTATACTCCCACTCTCTCTTATTCCGATGTGCCTTTTTTTCGTCCTTGACTCTTACGTCATCTTCGTTTGCCCTCTTCTTCTACTGAGAGCCTACCTACTTCTTCCTCAACACTCCTCTACTCATTCTTTGGGTCTATCTTCGTCTAGTGTGCAGTACGCACCTAATGCCTAGGATGACTGCAGTTTCTCACTCGTCTCTGTAACCGCCTCTTCTTTTTTGGGATCGCCGATATAAAAGGTTATACCCAAAGGGAAGTTGGTATAAATCACTACTTTACCATTAGGTCTGTGTACATTTAGACTCGCGATCAATTCCATTCGAATTCTTCGTGATTTGTATCTATCTTCTGTTTCATTTATTTTCTTTTTTATTACTTAATTGACCGTAAGCGTGACGGCTTTTTGAGGAAAGCGTCTCCTTCAACGTTGTGTCGGCGAATACTCAATACTAAGTAGCGGAATACTCAGTAGCGCGAAACAGCACAGTAGTTACAATAGCCTAAAGACTTCGCAGCACTGTGACTCTGGAAAAAAAAACAGCGGATTACCTGGGGCACCTCAAATTAATCATTTTGCCTCCACTCTTCATACCTCGAGTTTTCGTGCCAAGGGTCCCTGTCACAGTACGCTTTCTTGGTCTTCAACATTCAGGTGTAATGCAGAGGGCCAACGATGTGAGCTCTCTATTTGATGTTAGTTTAAAAAAAGACATTGCACTAGTTTTTTTTAATTCCATTCGACGGATGTCTCTTTTTGCCTCACCGCGATGTGTTTACTCTCAGAAGGTGGAGTCATAGACAGAACACTTCGCCTTAGCAAAGACTCGAACCCGGAACTTGCGCTTCGTGATTAGGTGCGCTTCCATACATCCGGAAGGCTGCGCTCTGGCTGACCTCAGCCTTCGTTGGTATTCTCGCTATAAAGCAGATGTATAGTGTTATGGAGAGCCCTCATGCTCAAGAAACACAAAGTCCGAATGTGGTTTATAGCCCAGGGAAGGGGCTTTGCCCAAGAATGTGCACTTTTATAAAAACAATTATTGTAAAATGGAGTTATCCCTGAGCCTCATTGTTGAATATATTCTCTTTAGCAAATCTTTGTAGTTGTTGAGGCCTCTTTCTTTTCAAGCTTTATTGGTGAGCTTTCGCTGATATAACAGCTTCCTCAGACCTAGAAGAATTATAAGCATATCACAATTAAACAGCCTTTACAATACTTACAGCAAATGACAACTAACTGACCAGGCGGCTACTTTCAATTAGGGAATTCTGCAAACAACTACTTGAGGCTGCAAAGTTAAGCTACAATCCGAACTAACACAATTGGCGACAATAGAATGATGACACCTTACCCTAGGACAGTCGCTAACCAAATGAAAAGTACTCAAAATGAGCAGTACGTGACTCTTTTCACTGTGCTCGCATATATACACCGTTAACTTATTAATCTCATTAACTCTATGAGTTCCTCTCTGTTGTTTATTTCTGGAGACAGCCGCTTGATAGCGAGTGCCTCTAGCACTTTTCTTTCCAAGGAGGCATCCTTCAAGCGGTGGAGCACGGTGACTTTTATGGCAGGAGGCGGTTCTTGTCCGTGGTAAAGTGTACGATGAAGCGAAAAACCGCTGTTTGGATATGACGAAGGGTTTCTCAGCGCTCGTACATGCTCATCAATCCTTTTGTGTAGCGGCCTCATGGCTTCTCCAACGTACTTGCGACCGCACACTTCACAAGTGACCAAATAAACGGTCCCTTGTAAATGGCAGATCTTCTTATCCGTGCAGTACGAGCAGTTTCTTCGACCACACTTCTCTTCGTAGAGCCTCGATGACGTAAACAAGCCTTTGATATTCGTTGGTGAGCGAAATATTAAGCTTACTGGAAGGTTCGCTGATTTCACGATCTGGTTCACTTTCTTAGCAATACTCTCGTTCACGTACGGAAGTACGAGTAGTATTCCTCCAGCAGCAGAGAAAGGACGCCATGATCGTGGTTCACACGTGGTGTAGCCGTTGTCTTCCAATATTCTAGAAATACTTCGCTCCACTTCTGCTGACTCTCGAGTGCAGATCCTTGTCTTCGCCGTGATAAGATTCCGTATCACGTTTGCCTTAGAACAATTATGGTAAGAAAAGCGAATGGTGAGGGACCTAACAGTTAACAAGGGAAATTGTTGCGCCTGCCAAAGCTGTTCAATACCCGTGTCAGGTTATTGGCTCACCTTGTTGTCTTATCAGAAGCAGCCTCATACGACTTTGCCCTCTCCCTCAGAGACGTGTGTGCACCTCCTTCTAGGCTCGAAAACTTCAACACTCAAAGAATTGGTTGCAACTTGAGTACGTTTCCATCGTTCTGTAAGTAAGATTGGAGCGCGCTATCATTTGGGGAAACTTGGAAATAGTACCCCGTGTCAAATAGGCAAGCCTTTCCCTGGAGAAGGCGCCTCACTGAAGAATAATTAATTCGAAATTTTCCGGACTGGATTATTCTAAAAGGCTTGTGCTATATGTGGTCGCCAACCGAACGGGGAAATCTTTCTAAAAAAATTAATTTTTGAACTTGAATCACAACTGCCATATGCTAACTTGCAAAACAAGAAGTGAGTCATGCGCTAGGAAACTCGCGCTTCAAGAAATGTTGAGGTGGAAGCTTATGGTTGGATGCATGTGAGTTTTTATACCTACCCTTCTTTCCATTAGATGAGCTCGCGCCGATATCACAAAACGCCTCCACTCGTGCATGCATCATGTAATTTTGTACACCTTAGAAACTACCGTAAATTCGCCTACACAGGTAATTCGATGCCCTGATAACAAAAATGACTTTCACTTTCAGCGTTGGCGAAATAGGCGCCAGCTGGCGTCACCATGTCACTACATCTGTTTTCACCAAATTTGGTGTAATCTTCCGTATAGAGGTTATTTGATGTGGACTGATTACGGATAAGACATTCATTCTCGGGAGTGACGCTATTTAGCGCGTGTTTTCTGCTCGTCTGCGCTTTCTAACTGAGAAATATGCGTTGAACAACGTTAAGGTCAAAAACGAATGTCATATTCGTACTCGGCAACAAATAGCCCCTATATAGAAGCTTACACCGATTTTGGTGAAAACAAGGGTAGTGACAAAGGCACGTCAACTAGTGACAAAGGCACGTCAACTGGCGCCAGATGGCGCCACCGCTAAAAATGAAAGTCGTAATCGTAATCAGCATGTCGAATTACACCCATGGGCAGGTTACGGTTGCCTCTAGATGTACGCAAGTGCACTGCTCCAGCGGAAGTGCTTTTACATGATATCGGCGCGGGCCTGGAAATTAGGGTAATTTTTGTTGTATCTACCTTCATTATCACAGTTGTACGGAATAGAGAACGGAGGTTATGATCTCGGCTTCTTGAAATTCTTGAACTTATGAATCTTAGTAGGAATTTTTGGCATTATTGCACTATTACAGCCTCAGAAGGGAGGAGTAGGATGGGTGAGAAAGTTTTCCTGTGGGGGTCATCGAGGGCTCTGATCACGAATACTACATGCAATTTTAACACTGGCGCAATTTGGGGCTTCGAAATTCGATGTATATTTCTGTATAGGGATTCATTGGTGTCCAGATAACGAATATAACATTCGCTCGTTGCCGGTATCGGGCGCCTGTTTCCTGCTCGTCCGCGCTCTCTCACTAATTAAATGACAAGGATTCCGAACTCGGTAAACCACGCTCCACCACACGGTGCGTGGTTTACCCAGTTCGAGGCACACGGTGCGTGGCTTACCCAGTTCGAAGCCCCACCTCGCTCCCAGCATGGTTTCAGGCACTATGTGTGAGAGCCAAAAGAGCAGGAAGTATGCGTTAAATAGCCAGAACCGAATGTAATATTCGTGATCAGGACACCAAAATGACCCCTACACAGAAGTTTATATCGATTTTGGTGGGAACAGCTGTTGTATTAACAGTTGACGACACAGCGTGTTCTGTCACTTTTCGCCGTGTAGGACAGGAGCGATTTTGCGAGCGCGCCGTCCTCACCCTCCTTACGCTTATTTTCTGTTCAAAATGTCCAAAAATTTGAATCTCACACACTATTTCGGCAAGGATGAAAGCGTAGAGGTCATCATTAGAGATACCAGTAGAAGTTTGTTTGGAAGAACCCATAATGATCACGAAGAAGCAAAAAAAAATCCACTTTCGCTACGAGTCTTGAAAAGAGCACTTACACCTCAGTTTTTCTATCGAATGCAATTATCTTGAAACTAACAGAGTTTTGTATTTCTTCTACTATTTTCATATGAATGTTTACGGTAGTGGAAAAACTAGGAAGGAACTGAACTGAAATTTTTGGGAGTTCAGTAAGTCGTTGCTAAATCAACGCATATTTGACCACTCTAGCGGTCGTGGGGTTTATAAAGCATAAAAGCATAAAGCATTTGCCGTTGATCAATCTTTTTTTTGGGATGTGGCACGCATTCTACTTCCATTTGTACATTCGCAGTGGCATTTAAATGCGAATATACAACCAACCTACACAATGACTTGCGGGGGCCAGCCGATGTACAAGACTGTGTTATATCCTCCCAGACAAGTCTGGTACCAATTAATCGACCCCAGGGGGATGGAAGGCTTGATTGGCCCGGGCGACTCACGACCCAGGATTTGATCCTTGGACCGCTCGCGTGGTAAGCGTGCTACTTGCCACTACACCACTTTCGCCCTCATGAGGTTTATAGTTATGCTAATGGAATATCTATAGAATGAATACAAAAAAAACTAGGGAAGAGAATGGAACCATCACAAAAATGAGTGGCATGGTTCTGACGCGCATGCGCGTCAGCCTGTCGTCAACTTGTTGAAGGAATCCTTCACGGGAAAATCATGATATTATTTCAGCCATAAGTCACTGGCTTGGGACTCATTATCAACGATAAGAATGAAAAGAACAGAAACATTGATTTCGTTTTATTAAAAAATTCGAAAAATCGAAAGGGCTGCTACGCGTTTAAAGTGCTTACGGACGTCTTTCACAAATGCTGGCGACGGGATGCTTCTACTTGGTTCTTGGAGTGCTTTCACTAGAAACTCTTTCTGGCCTTCTGCTTCATTGCACTCACATCTTGCATTTCTACTCCATCCTATTCTATCGATCGATTTGTTTCTACCCACCGAAATCGCCCGATCCTTTCATTGCGTCCCTGATACGTAGCCGGCTAAAGGCCAACTTCTTTCCATGCCTTGCCTTTGACTCCACCCATATTACCTTCGATAGTCCATAGAGTGTAGTTTTTGTACGTTTGTGTGTCTTTGGAACCGGATCTTCGCCATCCGGCGTCAAACGGCGTCAGCGTAAAAAAGGATGTCATAATCGTGATTAGGACTTTCGGTAACCTCCATCGGAAAAGTTCTAGCAAAGAATTCCTATTCGACCCCCACTTCTTCCTACTGGGCTTGTCATAGTGCAATAGTGCAGAATTTTTTTGTAAAGTTTTTTTTCTGCGTTGAACGATGGATTAATTCACTGCATTCCACGTTCGACAAAATCATCTGCATTCGCGTTCATGTTAGAAGAGGGTTTGCCAAAGGGGCGGTGCGAAAAGTTTCCATCAGGAAGGTTAACCCTGGCCCAATTTCTCGCCTCTAGAAATTTTTCTTAGTAGTACTACTCTATTCAGGCTGGCACTATTACGTATAAGCCCTTTCCAGCAGTAATTCATCTACTACCCCTCTATCGGGAATTCCACAACACACACATTACCCTGGCAGAAAAAATTCGGATTCAGTGATGCGCCTGGCAAATCTGCCGAAAAAGTGCGAGATCCTGTTTCGAGTTTCAGAGGCGAAATGTCTTGCCTGTGACTCAGCACCTTTGTGAGAAATGTGACAATGATGTTGATTGTTCGTTTATTTACGTACTTATCAGATCAATAGAATGCGTTTTGCAGATGGCCCTTCTATCAAAACTAGCCTACAAATTAAACCTGCAAGTTCTGACTACGAACTGTTACGAAACTATTCACACGTGGGAACCTGATTGCTACAAAGCTATACTGGTAGGTGTTATCTAACGATTCCACTGTTATTCATTTCGTGACATATCCATGTACCCTTCATACGTGTGGTTTAATTCATACTGTAGCCTAATAGCATGGTTTTTTCCCGCAGCAGTGCTCAAAATGACCCTTCGCATTTTTTCTCTGAAATGGCCACTAATATTACTATTTTAGTCATAAAATTGCATGAAATGCGCTTAGCCTTTTTCTTGCTTCCTTTGTTCATATCGGCCATTATTTGTAGCAGATACCATGATAGCTTCTAGTGTTTTGTTATCACCCTCATCAATCATATATATGGCTTTCAGGACGCGACTCCCAATGGTTTTTATTTTTCGCTGCGAACGTACGTCACATTTTATCTGGTTCGTTTTTTATTACTAGTTAGATCTGTATGTAGAAATAAGTTCATCCGAACAATTAAGAGCTGTTATGGTCGATTCGAAGTTTATTCCGAGTAAATAAATGAGGGAAATTGCTCGAAATTGAAAAGGTTCCGGTGAGGGTGAATATCGATAATCCGTCGACGGGGGGTCGTAGTTTGTTAGGGAGAGTCATGGGGGTCGTACTCGTGGGGATCACTAACATCAGTAGCATCGGGTGCAGATGGGGGTGTAGCGCAGCGACGAGCTTATGTTAGAAAACACGATCAAAATATTCTTTGCAAGTTCATTCGCTGTCTTGTTCTACCTGCATGAGAAGGACGTATTCGAAGGCAGTACAAGAAACGAAAGTGCATCCTTGCAAACGGGGGCCACATGTGCACACGCGCTGCAAAGGCACCTCCTCTATCTGCTGCCCGCTCCCTCGCCCTTAATACCTCGTTAAGAATAGTACTGCTGTTATGGACGCTGTAGCAAAAAAGACAATAGTTTCAGAAGGCCTTGGACAAATGAAGCTGTTTCTTAGGTCATAGGAGTTACGAAGTGGGTTACATTATCTGTCAACAGGTCATCATCCCACGCGGCGCAAAAACCAAAACGCGCGTTGTCGTCAACGTGTTGTAAACGTTTCTGGCGGCTTAGATGGTTCTCAAATGTGAAAGGTTCAAGCGACGGGACGGCCAACGTGAGTAGCCCAAAGCTACCAATAAACCCGTTGGGGCGTCGTAGGAAGTAATATCAGACCTGGTGTTTGTTTGTTGCTTTATTGATTCCTTTTGGTTTCTTTTTCGTGACTGCGCGCTCCGTTCGCTTGTGAATCGCAATCATGGGGTGTGTAATGAATTTTTATAGCTTTTTTAAGGTTTCAAGACAGCTGTAATACGCTGCGAGAAGCTGGTATAGTACCACTTGAAAGAACTCTCACGCAACCTAGTAGTTACACCTGCTTTCTCTCTTCTCTCTTCTGCAACCAAGATGTCTGAAGATTGTCTACACCTTTGACATACTTATGAATCCTTTGAGCAAAGTTCCACCATCTTTATCGTCGTGAAGCGATTACTTGGGAATTTGGAGAACATGATCTTTTCTTATGATGATGAAGAATGATAAGCCGAACGACCGATCGAGATCAGTCTCTCGGCTAACGTAGCGGTCCATGATGCGTCATGGACCTCGCTCAGCTCGAACCGCGTACTATGTTTCCGTGGGGAAACCTTCCGATGCCATCGATGTAAAAGGATATTTTTGAAGACTTCGATAGAATGGAATGTGCTCTTTAATATTTAGTTGGGTTTATTCGGTTCGAATTTAACAAAATTAGTTAATTCGGTCCAAACTAGATGTCGACTACAGTGACATTAGAGCGTATCTTAGCAAACAATGCCAACATTTCCTGTTCAAGCTTATGAGCATGTGAGTCCCTTCGAACGGATGCTACAGAAATCAACCCCAGCCCTAATGACATCCGCCGCAATTTCATGTCACACGTTAAACGGGCACCTCCTTGAAAAGTCTTCAACGACTGGCACAAAATGAACATCTTGACCCACCCTCTTTCTGAGCCAATGGTGTCTCCGATTTGCCCACTAGTTTGCGGATCTTTGCACCCAGTGATTGCCAATATTTATCTAATGTTATTATGGTCAGTTCCGAAAGAAGAAGAAGAGAAGGGAATCAAGGGTAAAACATTTACGCACATGTTAATCATCTGATATGTGCTGTGCCGAGCGATTTATACCCCAAAATCTCAAAATTTTATTTTTCGTCGAAGCTCGCCTATAAGGGTAATTCGATGCCCTGATTGCGAATATGACATTCGTTTTTGATGCTGGCGCCATTTGGCGCCAGTTTTCACGACGGCTGCTTTTACGAAATTTGGTGTAAACTTGTACATAGGGGTTATTTGGTGTCCTAATTACGATGGACTGGAGAAATGTAAGAAGCTTCTGTCAGCAGTTCGCGCGGGCCGCCTCCTACACATCGTCTGACCGACGAGAAATTCATCACGGTTGAGGTCGCGCACGACAGCCAAAACCAGCGGCAACTGCTTAGTCCGTCAGTGAAAAACTCCGGGGAACGACAGGTAAAAACCAGGAGCCTCTTCTTGAAGTCGGTGATGTTTGGGCCGGGATAAGACCAGAAAGCAAGGCTCCTCTCGGTTTTATTGATAAAAACATCAAAATCAACTCGAAACTGCCAGAATTTTATTTTAAGAAACCCATGTGTCCTTGAACACTTTGAAGGAAGAAATTTTATTCTGCAACAAGCTCTTATACTGTTTCACGCTGCACCACTTACGTCCACCAAATCCCTCGAAAAACCACTTTAAATTGCCTCGCCATTCACTCAACAATTACTAATCCCACTCAACACCTGATTGCGACCCCCTTCCCGAAACCAACCAAAACCCTTGTTGGAATAGTGCGAGCGCACGGATGACCATAATCCCATCATGGAAACGGTATGAGCATTTCGGGTTTGTGCTTTTTTCATAGCTTGAATACGAAACTTTTCGGAAACCGTGCTTGGAGGATGCGGTCCAACTGGGATGTAAAAGCAGTAATACAATGCAGTGAGGGAAAATTCAATCAAAAATCGATTTCAACACCACCTCAATCCTCCGACGAACAAGCACACGACCCACCATTTTCCGTGTAGGGAAATTGGATCTTTCCAAGCCAGAACCAGGATTTCCGTCACGCCAATTCCATCGCACTCTCAAAACATTCAACTCATAAACGTCAAGTTTTCACGTCTTTAAGCACATGCTTGGCCCAAATGCTGTTTCAATAGATATAAATGAACAGTGTTTATAATAGCAAAATTTCCACTACTAGGTAGTTCATGTGGTGGCAGTGGAGAAGCGAAGTTTATTAACTTTCAAAGCATATATATTGCCATTTTAAGAGTTCTGTGCTTGTTTCTATTAATTGTAGTTACATGTTCACATCTCAGAACCTCTTCTTCTAATCAGCTGCTGGTAATGTATGCGGATGGAAAGGCCCACTGTGCCGAAAACCCCTGAGTGGCCACATGCATACTGATAGACTCTGAGAATATAACAAGTTAACGATCGAGTTCAAGGCATCATATATGGTTCCTCACCGCTAACATTTGAAATAATTTCCCGGCTGGATCAATGACCGCTATTTTTCGTTATTTTGAAATGTTTGCTTTCGGAAGTCGAAGCTTAAACCAAACTGCAAATTATAATTTTATTGGGTTTATGCATAATTGTTGCGGATTTTTTTTCGCGCTTACTTTTTTTCGAAAAGACTGGCGTTTTGTTTATTCATGAAAACACTATTTGTTCATGAAAACATTCTTTTCTCTTTTATTAACAAAACTGCTTATCGAAAATCATCATCCATATTTGCCATATTGCTCTACCACTTTGACAAAGGTTGGAAGGCGACAGAGTCGTCTCGCGATTTCGACGAGCTTTAACTCGAGGGAGCAATTAGCAGAAGCCAAGTTGAAAGCTGGTTCCAGAGGTTCAAAACGTTACATTTACCGACTGAAGCCCCTACCACCTCAATCAGTCATTGAAACGAACAAAATTTACGACTAGGTGGGTAACTTGGCGGCCGAGGTTGGAGCATATATGTCTACAAGACTCGTCTCTTCTCCACCCGTGGAATCGACCTACTGCCAAGCAAATGGTAAGCGATTCTGAATGGTTGTGTCTACGCTCTGGAATAATCACTTTAACGTATTTTTGTTAAATATCTTTGTGGTTTTCTCAGAATAAAATTTGTTGAAAAGGCCGCAATAATTATGCATCAACCCAATAAATTGCATTGATTCGTATAAGCTGTGTGGTCATATCAGCTGAGACATCACAGACCCACCTGGTGTTTTGCGTTTCCTTCTTACTTACCTGTTTACTGCATTAGAAGGGTGGGAGAGTGAACAAAACATTTTAACCCTGGAACTTGCACGTAGAACACAGCACCGTTTAAGTTAATGTTTTGTTCTGTATTTTGCCTTGTTTCAGGTTTTGCGTTTAGTCATCACTTCTCACCGCGTTTTTATAGCTATATTTGTTGTGAACTATAGAGTAAATATATAAAGCCTGAAAAAATGGGCATGCGCGAAGAAGTGGTCCCAAGGGTGCAATCCATAACAAGATCACGTTCTCACTCTCGAACAATGGCTACATATTTAAATGCTTTTGGCATGATTTTCGATCAGATTGTCAATATTCAAATATTTCTAATATTTTGCAGATCACTACTCTCATCTCAAAGAAGGGTAAGCTTCGGTCGAAGTTGATGGAAAGCGCTTCTGCATTGATGTGTTGAGGTCTACAACATTCCTAACAATGAATCTCCTGTTATTTCAATTTTTCCTATGCCGTCTGAGGTAAGATGTTCGATATTTCGATTAGGGTTTTCATTGAAAACGATGGGATTCAGACATTTGTTAGGATTTTTCACCGTGCCTACGATGGGATGGTTATCTAGTACGCTGGCAAGTTTCTTTGCAATCATCATCGAGAAGGCTTCGCGAAGGCCACCGCTAGCGCTTTATACAACAAACCTGGCAAGCTTCATAAACCTCTCTCTATTATACTAGAATTTTACCTATATGAATGTATAGCCCAACAATTGCAGGCGTCGGAAACGCTATTTCGTCAGCTTTACAATCATGGTTATTTGTTCAAAGTGAGACATGGAGAATGTATACCGTTTGCTATTGGGATCGGTCTATTGATGCTTCAGTATGCTCGAGGAGTGCTTCATCCGTCTCTCAAGAGAATTGTCAAGTTAGTTGAAGAGAAAAATGAATAAATAAGGCTCAGCGTGACGAGGGCGGCCCGAAGCAGGCGAAAGATTGCGTTTTTGAACATGTATCAATGACATCAGTCTACTATAGAACTAACAAGGGAAAGATGGCAGGTCGAAGTGGCTGTTTGGAATTAGATGTATAATTCTGATGCGTTTCCAAACGCTGATTCCAAATTTGTCTCGCGAATCGCAATCTGCGAATCGCGAATCGCGAACAAAATTACGGTTTTTTTTTACCCAAAAATGGTGTGATGGCCTAATGGTTAAAGAGGCTGACTTGCAGATCCGACGCTAGAGGATCGATCAGTTCGCGTGGGTGGGGTAGCCATGATAGTGGAGGTCCGTCTAGTAGCTGGTGCCTTTAATATTACCTACGAGTAAGACTGTTGGGGGTGGGGGGGGGGAAGGCAAGAAGATGCTGATTGTTATAACTCAATGTAGGGTCAAATGAAGGTTCCTACCATGAAAGCGACCTTCATTTTAAGCGGCGCGCCCTCACGACCTTTTCCTGACATTGATCACTACTCACGTTCACGGCTCCCGCGTTCCAGCACCTTTTTGAAGTTAAGGTGAACTAACAGTATGTTCTGAGATATAGTTAGTACTTATGAACACGAATATTGCACCCGCTTGACGTGAAAACGCCTACTACGCAGGGTGAGAATCGCTTGAGGAAACGATAACTACTCGTCGAGGATTTCTTTCACGCTCTCCCACGCGGATGCTCACTATCGTCACCCGCGAGCCGTCTGTGCTGTCCACGCATGCATCCACTCCCGACACTACTCCCGCACAGTAGAGAGCCATAGTCTAGGAATTCCTCGACCGTTATTCACCCTGCCACAACGGTGCTTTTTGAGCACACTTTGAAAAAGTGCAAAAAACTCTGGAACATCAAAAACTCAAACCCTTGGCATTGCAGGGACGAACCGCCGTAGTATCCACTAGGCCACCCTTTCACAGGCTGTGCGTGCGCATCGTATTCGTGCTGAGCTTGAGTCTGCTCCTTATTAGAGCAGGTTCTGTAGCTTTGTTAAAAGAAACGTTCAGCAGATATGTAGATACCAGCTGGCGCCGCACGCATTGCGCGCCGACACAGATCTGCTGCGAACTTTGATGGTGCGACAAAAATTTTCATATTTGGCTTGATACACTACGAATATCTGAATCCTCAGCTAAATTCAATCCGCTCCATCATCGACGGCTTTCAACCTTTTTTTCTTCGTCAACCATTATCCTCTTTTTCTCGGTCTCCGGACTGCTTCCGGACAATAAATTTTGTGGCAAACTCCGCCCACTTCGGTGCGTGCCCCGCCCACCAATAGCATTTGGCCCCCTTCCTTTCGCCGACCTCTACCCCTTCTTTCACCGGTCTCTGGGACCTCTTGGAACCAAATTACGACACTTTTGGCAAAACTCTGCCCAATTATGTGCATGCTCCGCCCAGTAATAGCAGTTTACCTCCTTCCTTTCTCAAGACCTCCGGGACTTGTTGGAGCCGAGTTTTATATTTTCATCGCAGACTCCGCCCACTTTGACCAAGCCCTGCCCACCGATGACAGTTAACCTCCACTCCTCCACCCAAATCTATCCTCCTTTTTCCCGGCCTCCGGAGCTTCATGGAGCCGACTTATGAATTTTCGTCACAAACTCCGCCCACTTTGATCAAGCCCCGCCCACCATTGACAGTTGGCCTCCAATCCTCCATACACCTCTATCCACCTTTTTCCGGCTCTTTAAGACTTCCCCGACCCGAATTATGAGGGCTCGTAGAAAATGCTGTACACTTCAGAGCGCGCCCCGCCCATACTGAGCGGGCCTCCGCCCACGTCGTGCATGCAGGAAACACCTTAGAGATTG
>MU868666.1:54891-66472 GCA_036418205.1 Ostertagia ostertagi | reverse complement strand
GGGATGGAAGGCTTGGTTGGCCCGGGCGACTCACGACCCAGGATTTGATCCCCGGACCGCTCGCGTGGTGAGCGTGCCACTTGTCACTACACCACTTCCGCCCTACGTGCAAACATTTAAATAGGAGAGCACCAAATGTCTGATTACCGTGTCTCCGTCGACGTGCTCAGCATACGTATCACATCCTCCACCCACATCGCTTCCGCCTTTTTTCTCTGTCATCCACTGTCCCGAAGTCCACGCTTTCTTACCTTCGGTAGAGCGAAGACGGCTGATTGACTCTGTTGCCAAACTGTGTCTCCCTTCGAGTCCTAGTGCCTGAAAGGACTATGAATCTAATTGACCTCATTCGCCAGAAAATAAAGATTCGTCAGAGAACCACCAGTTTTTAGTTGTTCGAGGAAAGAAAGCTCAAGTAAAATGGAGGAATACGTTTCAACAGCAAAGATACCTTCAGAGTCTTGACAGCTCCATCTGTCATTGCCATTGGACATGTGGTGAGACCGGCAGAGGGTGAAAACAAGTAGATTTTCGCGAACTAAACTTATTTTTTCTGCTTAATTTCGGAAATTTTGAGAGCGTAGAAATTCAGAAACAAGTGCAAAAAAACCTGATGAATACGTCTCGTAAGAGGATGAACATCGTTCTCATAACCAATCGCTAGAATAACCTTATATTAGATTTGCATCCAATCACATGCTTCCATATCATAGAAGAGACTGAGATGTAGGTATGTATTGAAAGAATTGCGATATAAAAAATTTGAAAAAAAAATCATCGAATCCAGAAATCTTACAAATTAGTCCTTCCTCCGCACAAATTTCTTTGAGACGATTCCATTCCGGGCATACAACCAATTCATCCACCTTAACTACTTGAATTCATTTCAATACACCGTAAGAAACTACATATTATTTGAGGAGGACATAAATATGGTGACAAAATCATTGTAGCCCAGTTCCAATCAAAAATGTTACCAGCTATGGCAACGTATGACCTTGTCTTAGCGAACGACTGCAAACACTTCTTTCTCGTAATGGCCGCACATGGAGTTGGCAATTCCCTTCATACGTACCTTCCATGAATCGCCCTTACATTTCAGGATTTCATCTCATACCTTTAAAAAGGTTGTTTCGGACGATTTCTCAGCTTCAATATCGATCACACTGAATAATCCGCTAAGTTCAAATTGAAGTTTTCTGGCCGGCCAACCTTTGTACCGTCGCCTAAAGTCGGGCAATTGGGCTCCGCATCACATCTAACAATAAGAAGAATTCAATCCATGAGCTGGAACACCGCCTACTTGCGAATACAGTTGTTCTGAATAGTAAGATCGATGATACCTTCCCTTGTAATTCTATTTTGGATAGCATTTGGCTCAAGCTTTTACTCCCACATATACAAAAATCAACGGAAAGGAATAATCCGCTCTTAATCTAGGTCCCTCACCGCTGAGTTAGAAAGTTTAGCTCGATACCTTATTCCTACTCTCAGCTTCTCCGAAATTCCTTGTAAATGGTACCAAGTTTTCTCGAACGAAGACCTGACTATCCGTAATAGACATGAAAGAATTCTTCGTAGGTCCCTTATTTGTGCTCTGTTCACGGCCCGCGCCAGAAGCCCCTAGCATTCTAGTTCTCATCTGCCCATCCGTGAGAACTCTTTGCTCATGGTATTTGTAAGCTTGTACTCTGAGTTTGCCGGCACAAGCCTTTGCGTCCTTTGTTTTGATACTGCCGAATCTGTAGCCAATTGCATCATGGTCCTCACTGAATTACGTTGGATGCGCTTTTTGGCATCTTTTGGCTCCTTCAACCGGTGCACCCTATGAGGAAGAGTTATGTATTTACATCTATTGAGTCGGATGACAGCCGTGTGATGCATCCTTCTGACATAGCATGATTGCTTGGGTAGGTTGCTCTGCAACGCGCTCGACGAAAAGTTCCACACACCAAAACCCACAGTTCTGAACTAAAAGAAGCCATTCGCCGTATTAAGATGTTGAACCCATGAAACCGTTTATACGTAAAGGACAATGACGAATCTGATGATCTAGTCAAGACACCTGCTTATTACAGAGTAACTGCGTTTCTTGAAGTTCAAACTTTTCACCATATTCATGCCCACCCAGTAGATCACACCAATATTGTAAACATGGCTTACCCTTCTACCCCAAGCGTCAAACTGCTCCAGCTTCGGCTGGTTCAGCTCACATATCCTTCCAAGACGGTCGATTTCTTCTACTATACGCTCACCAAATCGGCTCAAGTCTTTTTCAACCTTTAAGGAATGGCTTAAGATTTGCACCATGAGTAGAACTCGTTCATATCTCACACGCTTGTAGTCCTGTTCAGGTAGGATTCGACGTAGTGTTCGTTTTAGCATAGGATCGTCGTTGAAAGGATTGTGCAACACTGGCGGCGTCTAAAAAATATTCTGTTGAACTCCTGATCTGCCGCACTTGAGATTTCGACAAACCTGAGAAAATCCACCCAGTTTCGCATGGCGGTATGATGTCGTTCTTGAGCACATCCTTGAAGAAGCGATTTCAGTCGAGGACAAAACATACATTAGATTTCCATGTACGACAGTAACAAATCATTCCCAGGTTACCTCAGAAAGGTTGCTTCTCTAACCGTGTTTGGTAGTCACATTTACAACTGCTGAATTGACATTTTCTGCCAGCCTTTTTATCATCATTAACACGTTGACGACCGCCGTTATGCGCACTGCTTCAACATTTTTCGTATTCTCTCATCAATAGGCATTAATCCTTCAGCGTTTTCATTATCAGTAATGAAAAAATGTTTTTCGGATCCAATAATGTACATGGACCGTTGTGGAACAGAAAAACGCCAAATAAATCAAGGAAAACTAGTCTGCTCCATGTGAAAGTGTGGTATGACATCATCAACACATTGACATTCTACTTTCCTCTCGCCTGCCTGTTCGTCATACAATTCGGCATCTCTTAGAGGTGAGGAGGCCGGTCCAAGTTTCAATTGTTCGGGATGAGCCGAGAAGTACAAAACATGAACAAAGCGATGCCTTGCCTATGACGGATAAAACTTGCACCAAAATGGACGTTCTTGACGACAGAAATCCTACTCTTCTCAGAACGGCTTAGGTGTCGGGAAGAGGAATTATATGTATGCAACGGATTGCCAGGTCAAATTAGAGAAGACCACCGTCAGATGGGGAAGCATTTTCCAAGTGCGGAATAAATTTTGAAAAATCACAACGGTTTGCAATTATTTATTAGCCCACCCATAAGGGAGGAGCATGCACTAAAATTAGCATGGTTAAGGAGAGGAATTCAAGCGTCAAGCGGCTCCTGCACCAGGGCAGGCAGAACTAATCCCGAAAAATTCAGAGGCCAACTTCCGCCACTTGTCGCCAGAGAGCTGTGTTGTGCGCCTAACGGCATTTGGAGCCAAACCGGTTTTTCATTCTGTTCCTTCCAGCTGAGGGCAGATAGCTACTTCATGACAAGTGCACTATGAACACACCAACACTCACCAGGAAGTTTCTATTTGAAGCGTTGCACATGCACGCTGTTATCAATCTCGTTCTCTTCAATGCACAATGTCTTCAAAAGAAGATAACAAAAGCTTACTAAACCTCTAAAGCATTGGGTGGTGGGAAGGTAGGGATGGGTTTCCGACCTAGAACTCTAAATGACGGGACAAATAGCGAGATTGAAGAACTGGTCCTGCACGTGAAATCTCCACAACCTTGTATGCTTTACACTCATTTATCAGCTGCTTTGGTGAATTCCTACGGTCGAGATTCTTTTTTAAGGTTGTCCCTCTTGGGCAAACCAGCCTCTGGGAAAATGATATTAAGAGGAAGGGCTCAACAAAGAACAGATAAAAGACGTCATGCGACTGAATACAAATTCAAATTGTTGCAACAATCAGTTGTCGATCTTCAATACCGGTCCACTCAAAAAAAACTCCTGCCTTTTGTTAAATGGTTAAAAACGGCCCTGCCGCTCAGCAATGGATAAAGACGCACGTTGGACGAGTTGTCTGAACGTGCCCGCTGTAAACGCGCTCCATTTTTCAATCAATTTTCCCTGTGGTCCCAAAACGAGCACGATTGCCGACGCGTCCAATGACGGCCGGCAAGGGGGCGGGATTGGGGAAATCCCCAAGAACACCCATGTTTGAGGGACTTTCCACCCTGTTTTTGAGTTTCTGAGGTAAGTTCGTTTATTATTTCCACTGCATATGTTCTTCACTAGGGCTCGTGTATCCCTCAGTAGTAGTGGCATTGAAATTTTCGGACCCTCCCTGAACTGTTGCTTTAAAGGAAAATCACAAAGACAGATATAAAGACGGCATGCGACTGAATTACAAATTGAAATTGTTGCAACAACCAGTTTTGTCGATCTCAATACCGGTCCACTCAGAAAAAAAAAAAAAAAACTCCTGCCTTTTGTGAAATGGTTAAAAACGGCCCAGTCCTTCACACAATCAAAGAAGAAAAACAAGAAAAAATAAGAAAAATAGCACAAAAAATATCTAAAAAATCACCTGACTGCTCCTATTTGAGAAAATGAAGGCCTGAACGGCATGTTGTCGCCGATACCAGTCAACTGATAAAATGACCAAAGTCCACGCCCGTACGCTAATCGATGCTTTGATTCATTTCTGAATATTGAACCCATACCAATGGATATTTTGAAGTACTTTCTGCATTCCAAGATATGTGAGAACTCATGAAACTTATCACTCAATAGACTAGCATTTGTTTACCCGGCAATCAATGAGGTCATATTGCGAACAGTGCATTTCATTGTCGAAAATTGTGTCACCAGCAATCGATAGCCGCCGCAAAACGGACTGGCAGCTGCTTGTCATCACAACAAAAGGCGTTGAAATCACTTTATGGATATGATTCAAATGTACAAAAGTCATGTACGGTCATGGGAGCCAGCATCTGCTCAAACACGTCATTTTCACAAGGAAATATATAATGACATGAAGCAACGTTCATTACAAACTGTCCAGCAGTAACACTACAGGCGAGTCAAGGTTATATAACATAACAAATCCATAAGCAAACCCGAAAAAATTCGATCAATTTGCAACAAAGAGTGGTAAGCGAGAAATGAAATCGTACTGTCAAAAGTCTCGCAATTATTAGCAAAGCCTGCAGACGGAACTGCGTGCCTTTTGTAGTAGATTCACCTTAGCAGTCTCCCGTTTTCTCATTATCGACGTTCCAGAACCTAAAATAATAAAGTAATCCGTCATTGTTCACAGTCAAAAAGAGATGTTATTACAAAAGTTCAATAGAATACGATAACATCTCTTCTTTGAAATATAGCTGCTGTCCAAGTGGCCAAACTGCCAATCGTAGGCAGCATGTTTTGTGAGACCACCAGCCACTAAAGAACCGGTCTTGTCAAAGCGACAACTCGTTGAAAAAAAGAAATACGCTGCGTATTCTATATTTAGTCAGGATAATCATCGCTTCGGATGTTTCCCAGGTCCATACAACGAATCACGGAAAACATCCTAGCCCCCGTTTTTTTCTTCTGAGCAGTTTGGTCTATTTTGACCAACACTGAAGAATTTGTGCGATCACGACGGCCCTTACTCTAATTTTACCAGCGAGCCACGTGAGGCAGCGACTCGCCCCTTTGTCCAGCAGCCCATCTTGTACCGACTAAATCAAGTCTGTTGCAATGCACAAGTATGTAGCATCCAGCAGTAAACGCATATCACTGTGAAAGAAACAAGGCAGCTCATCGACAGCTCGTTTGTCAATGGAAGCTTTTAATGCCACTGCTCAAGGAACCTGAAGGCGAAATGATGTGAAAAGAACAATTTACTCGCTGGTTTAAGGAAACTCCACGCTGTACTGCATGAATGAAACGTACACAGAAAAAAATGATGCAGCAATCCCTCATTCCTGAGGTGCCCGCCGTTAATCATACTAGCAACTAGTCACGCTCTATCCTACCACAGGTGTGGGCGTTCCCTTTTTGTGGATCAACAAAACAGGTGCTCTATCTATCCCCTACGCAATTTCTAAGAATGATAAGCTTCAAAGAAGATTCACAAAACAGCGTACCTGAAAGAAGGCGTTTTAAGACTATCTCGTAATCTTCGTGCAACTTGTTGGAAAAGAACGTCCACATTGGTATTATCAAGAGCTGAAGTTTCCACAAAGTAATGAAAGTGATTTGCTGCAGCAAAATCTCGAGCAATCATCACTGGTACTTTCAACGATTCATGTATTCTGTCGGCTTTGTTTCCTAAATAATCATTTTCGAGATTAAAGGATTCCCACTGGAGATCTTAGAGGAAATAATGACAATGCACAAAACAGTATGAGGGAAAATGAAAATTCGCTAGCTGGTGCTGCAAAGGTTCACAACAGAAAAAGTAAACCTTTGATACAAGATAGCGCAATTTAGAGGTACAAGACGCGACAAAACTTAGAGACTTTGTGATTGAGGTAACTGGGTCCCCACGCAATAGAATTGCGGCCCTCTCGTGACTACAAGGACGGCTTGTACAGAAGCGTCGGCTGCTCACCTTGCTTTCCATCAACCGTTGCAGTCACTGTCATTCTTAAAATTCGTCACTCGCAGCCAGGGTCAACCCTATCGTTGTTACTCTTTGGAAATTTTTTACGACCCCCCCCCCTTCATGGGTGATTTGATACGACCCCCCTTGTATGTGACACTTGTGTAGAGACAGTGTTTACCATCAATATTTATTTCTACGTAAGTCATCAAAGATGAAACTTTAGCAAAATCCACGACAGATATTCATCGCTGCTTCCAAACACAAAAAATGAGATGCATTCAAAGATATCCGTGTACTCCAAAGGGTTACCAAACTAGGAGATGAAATAAACTGAACCAGTGACCGGAATATTGACAATATTACCTGATAAAAACTTATGAGAAGTCAGAAAAAATTATCGCTCCAATTGAAATACTGAAATCCTTCACGTTCTTCAGCAACACAATTTTTACACCCCTTTCTAAGGCTATAACTTCCTTCATATTCGAGCTTCTGCGCCGAAGTGATTTGATTTGGAAAATTCAAATTATTCTCTCTCCAACCATGGGTAAAAATTCTTCGAAAGTTAATTTAATAAAAATTTAGTACGTTGTTACTTTTTTCTGTGCAAAGCGACTTTTTGACCTTCAAATGATCATAACTTTGTTCAAAGTCATTCATTGGGACTGACACTGGTATGACAAACTACAGGTTTCAAGCTTTCTTCGCGAGCAAGCACCCAAGCGTTCCTGAAAGATCAGCAGTTCAAAAAATTAGTCCCGTTGTTACTTTTTTTGAGGGGTATTCTTCAAGCCATTTTCCCGAAAAACGCGGGTTTTCTTAGGTTTCACTGCCCGTAACTTCTTGGAAGACCAATTCATGTTTAACTTAGGATGTGCTAGAAAGCTTCGAGCATGCGCTTGCACTACATCCCTTGCCTTGGTGCGCGCCACGCCTCGGGCGCCCTTCTAATTCGCTGATTCATTTGAAAGCTCATTTAGAGGGAAGCGTGGTTTATAGATGCTCTAGTAGTCAGTCTCTACGAAAACGTAACGTGCTGGCTATTATCCGATATTACCAAGAATCCCACTGTCGGCCACCGAGAGGGTACGACCCCCCTCCAAGCTCAACTGAGTACGACCCCCCCGTTGTTACTCGTAGCAACGTAGGGTAGACCACCTGCTCGCAGCAGCATGTGAGCGCTGTGTCCCTCTTTCAACGCTCGTCTCACATTATCTCTCCTTTCTAGCCGGTTTCTCTCTCCGTCGTACCCTAGACTAACTCACAAGAAAATATGGTCCCAAATTCGTTTTCTATGGTTTCTTTTGCTTTATTCTTGACTGCCCGTCCTTTTCGCTGCCACTGTTTGATTTCCGAGCGAAACAATGCACCAATTAGATCGGGACTCGTGGTTTTGATAGCAAATACCGGGACAATTTAGCGGTAGGTGACAATATGAGCACGACTCCAGTTATTACAGCCCTGTGTCCCACTTTGCTGCGGCGTGAAGTTGTGATGGACCCTGAAAAAAGCGAGTACGGACGCCCGGCATTTCAAGACTCGGAGAGGAGACTAATTCTTATTCGTCAGACTATGTGAAGCAAACCACCAACTAGTAGAAAGTTTGATAACAGCACAGAACACAGATATGCTGCCCCCACAAAATCGACAAGATTCTGGGCAGCACTGCCCAATAATTGAGTTATGAGAATCGGAGAGAGAAGAAAAGGCAATAATGTTGTTACTGTCAGCAGAAGGCAATAGCTGCTAAGCGAGGACGTTACCTCTCTATACCATGGCTCTTTTCGCAACATTATTCCCACGAAAAAAGAGACGACGATTTTGAAACTTACCTACCAGAATTTTCAGAACTCTTCCGCTACAGTTCCTTTCAATCTCGTCCATCCAATCCGGCAACCTGTCGAAAGTGCGCTGATGAGTCAGATCGTAAACAAAGACGACGGCTTGTGCATTGCGATAGTATAAGTGGACAACTGAGCGAAAACGCTCCTGACCAGATGGATCCCAGATTTGTAACTGAAAAGACTCTAGCTTAGCGAAAAATGAATGGTTCCACTTCGAAAAATTCTTAAAGAAAATGCAGTCCATCGTGGCTAAGGCTTAGCACAATACATGAGATCATTATCAAAGATAGCTGTGAAATCTCAACAAATGAAAAGGTAGTGTGCTGAGTGTTGAAAAAGACGAAAACTGATGAAACCTTTAAGAAAAAGAAAGACTCGCCGCAATAACGAAAAATCGAAACATCGAACAATTTCGAACCACTCAATGACATCAATCGACACAAACAAAATATTCACCTTAACTTTGTCTTTATCCACGTTCACAGTTTTGACCCTGAAGTCGACTCCAACAGTTGCAAGAGTATTTTGGTGAAAGATACCCTGTGATAAGAGAGTTTCAAAAAAGGAAAACTTGACTGCAAAATAGTTCACCTGTGTGTAACGCTGCACGAGACTAGTCTTCCCGACACCGGTACCTCCAACAAGGATTATTTTGAATAAGTACTCGTACTCCTCCATTACTTTGAATCCTAAAAATTTGTTTCTACATTTACACATAGACCAAAGTGACTGCGGAATCTGGATGCATAAATTTGATCCAAAAAAGTGATTGCGTTTTCAGTGAACACACTTTGCACGAGACCCGTTTGTTTAGTCTGGCACACTCGCTATTCATAGGAGCACATGAAGGTCGCTAAAACGAGAAGAAAAAATTCTCTGACAAACCAAACCCGGAACCCTTGGCTTTTAAACACCTATTTCTTCAATCAAACAGACGCTATATCAGCAAACCTCCACTGTGGAGACACAAGCCAAACATGACTTCGCTTGTATGGGCGATAACAAGAAGCTATATGTAAACATCAGTCATTCTTATCAATCAAAATGCGAGAAAAGTGGTTCTTGAGGAATTCCTCACTTTATTTCAAGTCAGACTCGCACATCACGATTTTTGTTGCCTATAGCGGATTGCGAGTATTCACTGTTCGTGTCAGATTTGAAGCCTAATATGCTCGTATCTGTTGCTACGGCACTAAAAGCTCAAAACTGGCAAAGAGAGTGAATAGGAAACTCGGAGGAGGATGTGAGATTCATGTTGTCGGGTGTACTTCTATCCAACATTACTGTTCTTGAACCTAAAGCGCATACTTTAAAACAACGCTTTCTTCGAAAGAATGAAGAGGGCTGCAAATGTGCTGCTGACCGTAATCATGCCTGCATAATCACGTTTATACGCTCTGCATTCACGGGAAAATTTACGTCTAAGTGACGACAGCGATGTGGAAAGGAATACAAGGTGATGATAAAGTGTAGGTTTCAATCTGTTTGCGTAGTTGGCGAAAACTAGGGTATGTTCTGAATTATTCTGTCTTATGATAAAAGGACTTATGAAAGCCAAAGGTTCAAGTCCAAATTATGTAGTAATTATTGCTATATTGTTTAGTATGGAGTCAAAAAAGGGCAGTGGGGGGATTTTTCTTGAAGATTCCTTAGGAACTACTAGGAGGATATTTCAACACTATGCATTTCATAACATGGTTGTGTACTGATCAGGTGACACTCAATTGCCAGAATGACGTTACGAGTGAGGTATACCCTACTGCATAATCGAATAAAAAAAGCAAACAGACACATGCGCGAGATTCCAACAAACTTCCAAAACAAGACTTGTTTGTTTTACTATAACTACATTTAAAAAAATATTGAGATCACTCTTCTCAACAGAATGGATTTATGACTATAGAGCATGCAGCGTTCTGGAAGTATAAAATAGGGGAGGGCATTCAAACAACAGGCAAGGAGACAGACAAGACGGCTTGATAAGAGAGCACATTTCTCGTTGCGAGAACTTTTTTATTCACTTGCAATACAACCCAAATTTAGCCTAGTCTCTGCAAGATGTTCATAAGCAGACAAGAAAAAAAGATCACAAGAGATGACTAGAGCTGTTTGATTATTCGTGTGGCCTCGACGATTACTGAGGTGGCGAACTATGGCACTGGACACAGCGTTTACGATCTTATGCACAAAACATGCAGTAACCCAATAATCAAAGCGTTATTTCCACCAAAACTTGCAGCAGTGGAGTGGAGCATCTGCTCAAGCTCTGAGTCAGTTTCCTCAGGGAAGAGAGAACGAGTCTCATTCAAATTTCACTGTACCTGTATCCTTCACAATATCAGCTGTCACTAGTGGATCACTAGAAACTGTTGTCGGCACAACGTCGTAAATGATAGAACTGAGAGGGCGCTCGATCGCAGGCTTGAAAACCCTTCCGTGGAATCTCCGATCTATGTTCAAGCCTCCGGAAGAGGTTGAAATTTGGGTCAATTCAACAAATCTTTCATCTAGCACCTCAAATGGTGAAAGAGAAACCCCTCAAAGCCTTGATACTTCTGTTTGTGTGCAATTAACTAACGACTCGACAATTTGCAATATTCGGCAGTCCACAGCCCAGGGAAAGACGTCTTAAGATTTCGTCTTCAAGTACCCGATAAGATTTATTTGCTTCGAAAATGACTCAAAAAGCAAATCAATTGGTGATTCACAACCAAGAGCATTAATATTTACTTTTCGATAATGGTAATAAAATGACGATGTGTGATGTTTCCCGCCAGGCAGGCAGTTTCAAAACATCACTGGTGATTTCACCTCTAATTATCCAAGAGAACGCTTACATACTGCATGCATTGACCTTCCCTTTCGCTGGTTAAAATGTATTTTATCATTTACTAGAATGGCTGTAACAGAACTCCCAAGTCAGTAGTAAGCACCACTTAGATGAGGGTTTGTTTCGACCATTGTGGGTTGGATTCCGCTCAATGCATGCGCTTCATCCCTTAAATGACTAATGACCACAAAATTGGTTGGTTTTCAGGACGACGCGGAGCCAGATAAGTTCATAGTGATCAACCTAGTCCACACTGAAATTAGTCAGTCCATTCACAGGTTGCCTTCCGACGCCGAAACTTCAATTTTTCTGGATTCTTTCCCCAAACACGATATGGAATCGCCATGTTCCCTCTGGTTTCT
>MU868666.1:36983-49171 GCA_036418205.1 Ostertagia ostertagi | reverse complement strand
CACACGACACACGACAGACGGAGCGCTTTATAGTAAGTAGGATGAGGTGCGCGTCCAGAGATTTCTCAGGTCATATGCATCTCATTTCAAGTGACCACTTCGACCAACCATCTTTCCCTGATAAATTAGAAATTAAACTTGAGAGATGATGAAATAGTAGCAAATGTGCCTCCTACTGCTCACGTGGTCCGTTCTTTGAACGTAAATTTCACCAGGTGGATGTTTGAAACAGCATCTTGCAAAGATGCACAGGTGCTACTTCCACGACTCGTACGGCAAGGGCGAAGTGGTCTTACGCTGCGCCTCGAGCTCTATCCCTTCAGTTGAGCTACTGAAGCCCAACCATGTGAATCCATCATTGCTTGCATGCGTCTCGCTCATCTGCTAAGTTCTCTTGCCTAGGCGTCAACGCTGTTCGCGGCAGCTCGTTCCATCGGAATGAACCCCACTAAAAAAGGAGACCCTTATTTTCACCTTTCAGAAGGTTTCTTTTCCTTTTTTTGCACTGGCTGCGCACTTCGCACCTATGCATTCTTTTTCAAGCGTTAAAGCTATGCATAACTGAACGGTGATAGTGCCATTAGTATGATCTTGACAACGACGGTACTGTTAAAATTACATTCTGCCAATTTTCTTGTATTTAATTTCCGAGATGGAGTGAAGTAAAAGTAAGCTGAAACGAACAGATATTTGCGTCAGGTAGAAGCACATCTCTTTGAAAACCCGCGTGATATTCACGTCCATTACGCCTTACTTTTAGGGATACTCATACTGTCTGAAGTTAAGGACCTGTCGGTAGGTGTAGGCTGCAGCAGTCGGTCGCCTTTGCAGACACTCATTTCTAAAGGCGGAATGCACGATGGGGTCGAAGGGTGAAGAAGTGAAGAAGGGAGTTTACCTAGTGGAAATACAGGCGGACCCCTGAGGGTGCGGACCGACACGCAATAAGCAATGAAGATATGCCCCCAACGACCTAGCATGGCCGTCCCCGCGGCGCTATCGACGCGGCACGCCCACCGACTGGCTAACCACGCCACAGTTCTCTAAACGTTTGGCAGAGAGCTTTAGCATTGAAGAGGGCAGCATCGATGAGAGTCGCACCAGTGGGTAAGGAAGGTGTCCCATTTCTCTTGTTTTGGATCCTTCTCATGTTTTATTCTTCATAGGCACCACTGACTGCCTTTACCGTAATTCTATTAAGCTGCCTCCTAATCATAAACGCCGCCTTTGGAAGCGTGTGCCGCGCTTCGCGTTGAAGGGGGTCCTACTTAATTTATTGGGAAGGGAGCGATGGTAATCGTAGGGATCATCCCAGCGCGGAGCAATGGTGAATTTTCTATAGGTAAGCAGAGAGCTGTAGAAAGTGTTGCCATAGCCCTTGTCACGAAGCACATAGTCGTCAGAAGGCCCCAAGAAGGTATACAAAGATAATAGCTAATTCACAGGTGTCGAAAATACGCTGTGAGCCTTGAAAGCAGGAGCAAGTTTCTTAGCGATGTAATGGGAAATTGTCTATTGCCTTCCATGGTAGAATCGTTCGCACCATTTTACATAGATAAGCCAGCAAACTGGAACAAGGTGCTCTTGGAAAGTATTTTTCACATGTGGTGAGCAGCAGCTGAAGCACTCGGCAATGATGGTTCTCGTTTTGAAGTGCGCCATGAACTATTCTCCATTTTCGAATCGTCGACCCAGTGAATGGAATCATGTGTACACGTTGACTTATGTGGACCAATCAGCGTGATCCTCATCGTGTCAAAACCGAACTGAAGGGTGTAGCTGTAGCGCATTTGGTTTCATCATTACTTGCATCTATGCCATTCTCACTGTGACGATGATGCGCTCTCTGGCAAAGCACAATTTGCTACGGCGATGCTTTTCGGTGTTTCCAGCTTCTCTAGAACAGATTGACTCGGTTTATATGCTGGTCACATCCGCCTACAGCCCCTTCCCTCCCAGAAGGTCATCATTACTGAAAATATGAGCGCTTTTCGACATGCGCCTATAGTCAAATTTTCACAGCTATGCCCATGGGGGCGGAAGTGGTGTAGTGGCAAGTGGCGCGCTTACCACGCGAGCGGTCCGGGGATCAAATCCTGGGTCGTGAGTCGCCCGGGCCAACCAAGCCTTCCATCCCTCCGGGGTCGGTTAATTGGTACCAGACTTGTCTGGGAGGATAAAAACACTGACTTGTACATCGGCTGGCCCCCGCAAGTCATTGTATAGGCCACATCGCATTCAAACGCCACTACGAATGTACAAATGGAAGTAGAATGCGTGCCGCATCCCAAAAAGGGATTGATCAACGGCAAATGCTTTATCCTTTTTATCCTTTATAATGGTTTTCAGCTCCTGTCTTTGCACAACGCCAAACGAAGACGTTTTGGATCTGAAGAAGTTACCAGACGATTTTCATGCTTTACTCAGCAAACTGCGACACGATTTCGGCAGAGCTGCTCGTTGTGAACATAAGCATTCTTGTGCTAGTGCAGCTACTGAGGTGTGCACCTTTTCTTCCACTATGGATCACTCGTCTGGTAGTAACATTGCTGCCTATATACTACCTCACATCACATATTTCTTTCAGAGTTTCATCAGGAACTTCTCGATTGGGGCAGCTGTTAGTGCGCTTCTGACTTTGTTGAAGAATCTTAGGAAGATAGCCTCAAATCCACCAGTGATGCTAAAACTGTTTCTATCTCATGATAACTTGCGGATACCGGTCTTCTTTGGACTTTTGCCTTTCATGTTTCATGTGAGTTAAATCACTGATTATTGGTTTTTCACATTAGAATTCATGTAATTGGGGAAGAGGATCAAAAAAGGATCTCTCTGGTCATGGGAGTGGAAGGGCATTTAAGTCACACAGAGTGATAGCGTAGATAGAAGTTCCATAGCAGGCTATTCCTGGAACGCCCTTGACAAATAGAAACAATTTTTTGTCCACTACTTCATTAAATTCCATTCCATTGGTGGACGTCAAAGAGTTGATAATCCATATTTTTCTCCCTTTTTTAATTCAACATCAGATAGCCTCCACGCCTACTAAAAATCACGATTTTGAGGCAGTTAGCGATCGACTACTTTCGCTCTTCAAAGTTGCTTGTTCAGGCCTTTTTTCAAATATTCGCATGACACTGCTCACAAAGATGCCCCTGAAATTCTCCATCGAATGCAGCCGAGCCTATAGACTAACATTTCCAGAACATCTGGGCTTTGGAGTGTGCCAATCTTTCATTGAGTAACCTACATGGACACCATGATTGTTCTGTAAGAATGCGTAGTTTAGGCGACATCGTAGGCTAACAAAGGAATCACATGTCTTTCCAAGGTTTCATGATAATCCTTAGAGTCCATTAAAGCCACGAGTCAGGATTAGGCGGTCATAGAAGGCCTTTCCATCACAGGAACTGCGCTCAGAGGGGTGATGCCACACTCCTGACTCGAGATTGCGCGCCGTCAAGGCCTCTGGCCTACTACTTACAGCGATGGGCTTCGTTTCATCAGCTGGTCCCGCCCACCGCGGGATGTGGTGCGTGGCTGGCATAACGTGTGAAATCAGCTAGGTTGATTGCCGTATCAACCGATGGAACGGCTGGCATATCCGGAAAACTCGTTTGGACGTGGCTCTTCCCCAAGCAAGCCTCCTTCACTGCTAGTGGGAAAGGGGTTTCGTTTCGGCCTTGTCGACGGTTTCTTTTCGTTTTTTTCTCCACTGTCGTTCCATTTCTCTATACTCAGTTTCAATCGCCATAATACCCCTTATTGAGCCCGACTTTTGCCTTAAAGGAGGAATTCACGATTAGAATGAAGGTCGAAGAAAGGGAAACTGACCTAGTTGAGGGACCCACGGACCTCCTGAGGGTGCGAACTGACGCGCAATTCGCATGGAAAAATTTGACCTCGGCGACCTATCATGCCTCAAAGCTGGCGGGTCCGGCGATCTCCGCCCACCGATCATCTGATCACTCGCCGTAGTTCAATACGTGGCGAGTGATTAGATAGCTGAGAGAGCGTAGTGTTGAAGAGGGCACAGCGATGAGAGTCGCATCAATGCTCAAATCAACGGGCAAGGAAGGGGTCCCATTTCTCGGGTTCTGGGCCGTTTCTCATGGTTCTTCCTTCTTTCGTGTACCACTCACCATCCCTAGGTTAATTTGAAATGGGTTGCTTTTTCATCGTGAATTCGTCCTTTAAGCAGTTCACGGGAATAGATCTCAACATTACAGAATGCAATTCCATTGCACACCTTCACCAGTGAAACTGCGAGCCTTCAAAAGCTGACCACATTCGCGAGTCACACCAAAAGTGCTTATATTCAAATATAAATTCTACGTCTTTGATTGAAAAATTTGAAAAATACCATTCAATGAATTTATTTAGCTGTATGGTGCAAGGTGGCGCAAACTACCATTGTTCAATCTATTCAAAGTTCAACTCTGAGTTTGAATCGTGCCTCCTCATACCACGTTGTTGCTTTCTTGGTGATGTCTCTGCTCCTTTTCACAGCGCTCCAGTTCTTTTTTGACGCAAAAGCATTAACTACAAGTGAACCTAATTTAAAGAGGAACTAGTTTTTGGAACGCCGTTATGATTTCTCTATTTGCGATCGTGACCTTTTGTAAATGTACTAAACTTGTAGAAAGTCTGGAGACATGGGATATCTATGAATGGAGCAATGGACTTTCCGCAGTTGCTCACGTGCCGAGCCGAGCGCTTCGAAATACTTAAGTCTGGCTTTTCCATCAAAAACGAGTACGAAACGTTCCAGAAAACAGTCTGGTTTTTCTTCTGATAATGCGATATTCATTTTTTTCTCAGGATTACCTTGCACTAAGAAATTGTGCAAAAAACAAAAAATAATCCAAAAAAAACTAGAAAAAATGCTGTTGCCATAAATGAGATACCGTATTCTTCACCGTGAGGGATCAGTTGGTTATTTAGGAAATGAGCCGAAGTTTGTTGCAACAGGAAGATCGATGTGGTGTTTGTGAAATCTGGGCTGAGAGTAAACAGAGCTGCTTCATTTAGCGTATGACTAGATTTTACCTGTGATGCTGCCAGCCACTGTAGTAGTCCCGTTTTCAAGAAAGCAGTGCATGTGCACGGTTTGCAGAGAAACGTTCATTCCCCTGAAATCGAACAGGGTGAAGAAAAAAGCAGCTTCATTACCTCACTTCCCTATTGACTGCCTAGTGTGGGTAAGTTTAGAAGGACTGTGTGTGCAGGTAGAGAAATCGAGGTCCATGTTGAGCTCGAAAGTCGGATCTTGATCGCAGTCTTTTTGTGACTTCTTTTTGGGAAGCTCGTATGCAATTTCGTAGTGGTCTGGAAGGTTCCGATGAATGTTCAGGTGTGGCTATGAATACCAACGTGTGATCAATTTTGTGTTGTAAGCACTCTCAAAAAGTTATTTTTCTCTGCTCTCCCTCTCCGTTTACCATACTCTGTATTTTTTAGGTAACAAGGTGTTCCCTGAATAGGACAGCTCTTTGTAGCTCGGGGTTGAGTAGCGTTGCTGCTGGTATTGTTTCCGGTGCTTCAATGATTGCTTATCCTAGTGCCACTATAGCTATGTATACATTGTGGAAAGGAATCGAAGTGAGTCTCTCTATTATTCAGCTCAATTTTTCATTTAAGAGAAAATTTTATCATTGTCTGGACATTGGCTACAATCAGGTACATCACTGCGCCGTTTTCATAGGCTGCGCATTTAATAGAACCTCTAGCGAAGTGAGGATGTAAAAAGATTTTTTAACGATTGTGAGAGCGTTGTAGGTAATATGGGAATGTAGTTGTGGGATATTAAACCATAATAGTGGTAAGTTGAGAGAATCTGCAGAAGTAAAACCTTATAAGCTGTCCAGAACCTTGGTAATGACTTAGCACTGGAATGGATCATGGATGAGGTAATGCCGTGCTTTACTGTCGTCACTCACATGTCCTAACAAGAACTCAATTTTGCGTTGAGAAAGAGCTTTTTCCAAGAGTAGTTAGCATGATTCCGCGCTGATTAGTCTTGAACTGTGTATAGTTACTAATTGACCTTCACGATTGGCCCATGCTCGAACCAGTGGTTCCAGAGGATAGTTCTTGAATGCTTGGAAAATAATGCTTGTAGAACCTGGGTGAATAATGGTCGAGAAAACGCTGGACCGTTATTCACCCAGCTCCTGTAATGTGTGAGAATAGACACGAGCGATTTACCAGAATTGTTTTCTGGGTTCCACCGGAATCCCGTTACACTGGGGCGCGCTGCTGATCGTTGGAGCGTGTAATCAGACCGACGCACGCGTACACTCGCCCTTTGGTCAGGGTTAAGCCTGGGGCAGTATACCGCCTCTTCCCGCGACCGCGTCCAAAACTCCCGCGACGCTCGCCTCTGCGCGCAAGCGTCCCGTCGCGTAAGCGAAGCCGCCGGCACAACGAGACGTGCACTGCAGGGATTCCTGGTCCCGCGTAGGAAAGCAGGTGCCCCACCTGCATAACCGGTGCTCTTCCTTACTCCACTTTCTACAGCGATGGCGCTCCGTACAGTTGACGACCACATTCTCGTCGTGGCTCTCGTCGTGGAGGGCGCAGAGAAAACGACGAAAACAAATCGATAACATGTGGCACTGCGCGCCCCACCGCGAACGCGCTTACGGTGGAACCTAGAAACCATACTGTAAAATCGATCCTGTATCTGAATAGTGTCGAGAGTGAATGTCTGTGCGAGAGATTGTGACTGAGCAGGCGAAAGTCCTCGACGAGGTGTCGACAAACCGTTGACCGATTTTCACCGTGTTTAGAAGACTTGAGCTGCTATACATGCTCGTGTATTATGCTGTAATATTATGACTTTGCCTAGCCAGTGCCATTAACTTACTTCAAATCTCGATAAACACTTCAATATTAAACCTCATCGCGATGTCAGCACAGCATCGCATCCAGCTCAGCAGACTAGTTGTTTTCAGAGCATGCTTCGTAGATTTTGCTGCAAATTTTTTACTGAGCCTAAAATTGAACTCCTTTTTGATGCCTTATTTATGTTAATTCAAAGGTTTGAAGGCTGTCTACAATACTTTGGAAGAACGTGGTATCGTGCCCTCTATTCCATATGGTGATGTCATTTTGTACACCTTTTCGACTGGTTATGTTCTTTGGCAAACAGTAATCGAGCCACAAGCGATCCGCAAGGGATACTTGAATTTTCTCGATGGAATTACCGGAAACAGGTTGGCTCTTGAAATCTTGCAGATTGCTTTTGATCATATAGTACTTGTAATATGCATAAGGCACTTCGGAATCCAATTTCTTATTGATCTTACTTCCAAACTGTGGCAGAAGTTGCTGATAGTTAGAATATCATTAACTGTTTAGTCGCACTTTGAGTAGTCTCTCTCTGCGTGTTTTTCAGACTTAGCGTTGTAAGCGCGCATTGCATAGGAACCTTGCCTGAGTACGGCTGTCGAGTAGCACTTTCTTACTAGGCAGAGTTCTTATCTTAATTGACCTTGGATCTTATCAAAGATCTATTGGTAAGCGCATTCGGTGGCAACAAACGAGATCAATGTCAATATTATGTTGCTAGACTTTTTGATAAAATCCGGAGAGCAGCGTCAATAAGCACAATCAGAATTCGCATTGAACAATCCGTGCCATCACTGGGCAGTTTGTGACGTTTGCCGGGCGAAGAGATACGGCATAAGCTGATTAAAATCTCGTGGAAAAGAAGTAGGGCATAGAGGCTTCCAACAGTGGGCAAGCGAGCACCCAGCGTTGCCTACTTGCCGTCTCACTCCCTGCGGTGCTGGCTCGTCTCCTTTTTTATTTCCTAGTGTGTTTTAATCTGAGAGGATTTTGAATTTTTTTCACACATTTTCAGCAGTTCAGGAAGCAATCTTTCCATTCCTTGAAAAAAAATATTGCTTCATAAGAAGACAATTTTGAAAAACAGGTTAAACTAGTTATAGTCTGAAAAGGTTGCGTTTCTTAGGCAGAGAGCTCCGATCCCCGAAAACCAAACTAGTCAATTTTCGAACGGAAACAGAATTAAGACATTTGATCCGGGGTTCAAAGTTCAGTCATCAGGCAGATTCACGATGAGGTGAGGTGAGAAGAGGAAACTTACCAGTGTTAAGACAGGTTCACCTCTTAAGGGTGCGGACCGACCGCGATTCCCTGGAAGGATCTGCTACCGGTGACCTCATGACCCTCCCCGCGGCGCTAACGACGCGATACGCCCACCAGTTGGCTAACCATTCGCCGCAGGTTTCTAGCAATTCAGCAGAGAAAGCTTAGCGTTTAAGAGGGCAGCACTGATGGGAGTCGCATTAGTGCGGTTCTATTTTTTATTCTTCTGTGGGTTCTAGTTTTGGGGTCTAGGCTGTTTTCATAGCTTTTCCCTTCATTCGGCGCCCGTTGACCACCTCTATTCGATTCTAGTGGGCTGCCTTTAATCGCAAACTCTGCCTTTTATTCAAATTATACAATTCGCGCTGATTTGTCACCACATACAACTATTATGCTTAATTTCTAGGATCGGGATGTTCAATCGAGATTTATACGAACATTTCGGATTCCAATCAAAGCTGCTCTATCCAAATGCTCAGCCTGTGCTCAATCCGAAGTATGTCACTATAAATCCGATGCTCTATCAAAAAATTATGCCATGTTGAAATGTGTATAAGAATTTATCAGTAAAATGACATGTTACGGCGGATGTGTTTCTGCAACATTGGAATTACTTACCAATAAAGAAACATGTAATGATCTGCTTTTACCATGCAAATCCGTGGCTGACCCAGTGAGGTTAATTTCAATCTAATTAATCTGTTCTCAATGTTCATCGGAAACCTCTGGGAGTTCATGTGCTCTTTTCTGTCGCTCATGTTGTCCTGTTTATGAGGACAGTTCGATTTCGCCATCTAGTACTTTGATTTATGACTGTCGTGTCGTGCCTTACAATGATCTATTTCTACCGCAATAAGCCTTTGAATTAAAAGTGTCTATAAATAATTCTAGTAAGACTTATGAAACATTCAGGTTCCACTAGGTGTTCTGTATGCTTTTCTTAGGTTAGTTCATTTGTACACCTTTAAAACACGAATGAAAAACCTAGTATAGCATCATAGTACAGGTAATTTGTGATCAGGGTCAACCCTAGCGTTGGTACTTTCCAAAAATTCTACGACCTCCGAACCCATCGTCTGCCTTGGGAGGGTGTCGCCTTGAGCGGGTCCCTGTACTGTACGACCTTCCCCATAATCACCCCTACCATTATACTCACCATCATGGTACTCGCTGTTGTTGTTATAGTATTTGATTCTGAGCCCTTAAATGGTTAACTTTGGTAAACTTTAAATATAATACGTCCCCCCTCACTCTCGTTGGCACTTCGAGCAAGAGACGTCTGACCCCGTTGTGGGTTTCGTCCGCAGACGTGGTAATGAGGATTCAAGTGAGGTAATTTTCAATGAGTGAGCCTTTCTAATCCATCCACGTTTCCCCGTGATAAGGGCCGTCGAGCGGTAGGGGGATAAACATGAATCCGCCAAAAACGATCCCCTCTTCCGCAACCGCAAGCTCCTACTCAAATAAATTCGACTCATTCCACTTTATCAACACATGGTTGATTTTTTTGGTTAGAAACACACCCGTTCTCCCTCCCCTCCCCCCCGCTCCCCCATCTCGTTGTACTTGGACCAACAGACGGTTGGCTCTATTTGAAGATTCATTCGCAGACGTAGTAGTGAGAGCTCAGGTAATGCTCTTTTCAATGAGTGGTTACCAGGTAGCCCAGGAGCTAGTTCATCCCAAAGATAATAGGGGACGGCTAGCTAAGGAATTCCCGTTTTCGAGTGATTGGTCGAGTTTCACACTTCCTTTTTGCCATAGTGATGATGCATGTCGTTGCCCTTAAAGTCTAAGCAGGGCGTCTGCCGGACCAGAACGATTGATGACGCTCGTGGCAGTTCTGGGAGCGATGCTCTATCTTGTCAGATTATCAGAACTTTCAACAAATGTGACATAAGTGCAACTAACAACACCTTTATCTGTTATAGCATGTAACAATATGAACCCAAATAGCACATTAGTATGACAAGGATGTTGAAGTAACAGGTTTACGTTGTTTCTGTTGATGAAGACCTGGATGACGGGCGTGCTTGTTAGGCGCAGGCGATGACAACGTCTTGTTGGTGGTGACAAAGACGGGCCAGATTCATTCGATGATTTCGAACAAACGTGAGATACACATATTATAAACAAGAGAAGTGCGATGACGGCATGATCGAAGTTTGAGAGTGAGTTCAGTAATAGTTGGCCATCTGCAGCTTTTGTAGCGTTGATAGAATGTCGTGAATGTGATCTAGATGTCCAGATCGCCCGAATCGAACTGCAATGAAAAATTGAGTTAAAGGAATCTTCCACGGAAAAAGCTCCGCCCTCATTACCACAGAAAACGATACCTTAAAGGAATCTTCCACGGAAAGAGTGATCATTTTGTCTTGTGTGTAGGATTAGTATTATCGAAACTAACGCTTATGTTCCGTTCTTTTTGCTATGCTCATGAGGCTAGGGGCCTAAGGGGTATCGTTTTTCTGTGGTAATGGAGGCGGAGCTTTTTCCGCGGAAGATTCCTTTAAACGAGCGGAATGGGCGCGCGGGTGAAGAGATGTGGTGGCAAGAGAAGTCGCTTACCGCGCGCGCGCCTGGGGTCGGTTACCCTGAATTACGACAGATAAGCCCGGCTTTGTACATCATGAGGACTTATCAGTAGGGAGGGCTTATCTATCGTCTTTTTCTTCTCCCTAGCGTTAGTCCCGCGCAGTCGCAGGGTCCGCTGGGAGGGCTTACCTGTCGTAACTTGGGGTAATTGGCACAGAACCTTCCAGGAATATCAAAACGCTGACTTTTACACTAGCTGGCCCCTTTGAGTAACTGTATATACCGAATCTGATTCAAAATGCCACTACGATTCTGAATGGAAATTGAATGCGTGGGGCATTCTACAAAGGAATGGATCAACGGCGAATACTTCCTCCCTATCAGGGTCAACCGTTACGTTGGACCGATATTGGAGCGACGTTGGACCGATGTTGACCGCTCTCCGCGCCGGCATTCACTCTCGCCACCCGCGAGCCGTCTGTGTCTCCGTGCGTACGTTCACTCTCGGCATTACTCTCACACGTCGTCGCGTTGGACTTTGTCCAACGGACGGTTGACCCTGCTCCCTATTCTTATGGGTTGCAAGTACCACCGTGAGTGAACGATTCTGTTGAAAGCGCGCTTATTTTCTGCCTTACTAAACATATTCGACCCTTCAACGTTATCCCATGACAACCAACAATGGTTCGTTTAACATCCTAGGTAAACATGACGGACAGTGTTTTGGCTTCTCAGAATACTGTCTTAATGAACTGGCAAGGCGGAAGTTGCCACAAAGGTTAATACTTCACACTGTGGATGTTTATGTCCGTTTCATAAATAACTAGACACTGTCGTCACATCTCTTGTCACTCTGTGAAAACAAGGTTATGGAAAATAGTAGAGCACTGCTTACCGAATGGTTGTGGTGCGCCGTTGCGTTTGTCCTGTGCTACCGCTGCCGCATAGTCGTCATCAGCTGTCGAGGATCTTTTGCCAAATCTGAGTATGAGCAGGTCAGCATGCCTTGAAAACTGTGAATATTTGAATCTGGAGTTCTTGCTCACCTGACCAACGCGTTTCGCATGCTTCCTCCAGCACGACCGAAACGCACTAAAGCGTTGCGCATCGCCCGCTTTTCGAGGCTGAATTAATAGCTATTACTGAGTCATGTAGCGCAACACACTATAGAATAAATGAAGAAGATTAGAGAAACTAAAAGGTTGTACAGCAGATTTGTTTGCTCATTAGGTCTATCGCAAACTTGTAAGGTTACATGAGCTAATGCTACCCAAGCGTTGGAATTAGTTTACTGAAAGTTGTGTCGTCATGACTACAAGTGAATGAGCTTATGGACTTAATGACTTTAGTTGGCTAAACTTCAACCTCCATCAGTCAATAATCAAAAATTTCCTGTGGATGGTGCTGAGATAATTTGAGTAAAGTGGACTGAGTTCGAAAAGCTAGGAAATGTGCTCGCTACGCACCACCGTCTCTGTCGACCTCTATCAATCTTTATGGAGGAATCATAATAGGACTTTATGGAGGAACTATAATAG
>MU868666.1:16228-26781 GCA_036418205.1 Ostertagia ostertagi | reverse complement strand
AATCCCTTTCTCAGGGAGAAGGACAACAAGAATCGAGGGTCCTTCGGGGTCAGGCCAACCTGATGACTCTTGTACGGTGGGGGACTTCGGAGGCTCGGACTAGGCGTTCCAGTTTCATAGGTCTGCCTAATCAACAAAGCAGTCACGGTAGCAGTAGGGGTGAATGCAATGATCTAATATCCAGGAAGGGCGCAATCATGGAGCCGAACTCCGGGAACTCCCCAAAAATTTTGCAAAAACTCTTCAAAGTGCACGATTCTCTGAAGCTGATGGGGGCTCATTCTATAAGGCTAGCTAATACAAAACTCTTCCAAAAGATGGCTTCATGTGTTTCGGGATTTACCAAAGGAAGTGGAAATCATCAGAAGGACCAGCGAAATTATTGAGGAGTGGAGTTACGGTCGGCGACAGTAAAGATTTCTGCGCAGTGAGTGGAGTGGTCGTCTTATATAGTAGATGAGTGAGTTAGTGATGAGATAACGACGTTTTGATGAGGGCGTGGTCGAGGGTGATCTGACTGGTGGTGCGCGGCTTGAGCTTATGAGACGAGGGAAAACTTGATAACTGATAAGCAAAGATGAGTTATCGACATTAGGCACTTACAAGCACTTATGCGTCATGCGCCACTACATAGCATCACTTCACATTCGACATGATAGAGTTATAGCTACCGCTGCCGCTTCGGTTGACGTTCACGTCGTTTGCAAACAGGTTTCACGAACCCACGAATCCCTCCTCAGTGCCGTCCCTCCCTATTGGGCTCATTAGACCAAATGAAACGGAATATGGAACATTCATAACCCTTCACTAATGTTCCTTCCCACACTCCGCGCATCCACTCCCATTTTTCCCCGTCAGATCTCGCGCGAAAACAACCCTGAAGGGAGGTTTCACAATTAGTGACTTTCCGGGGGTTCTACTGATCCGTTTCCTAATTTCGGATTCTCATGCTGACAGCGAAAGAAGGTTAACTGGAAGATGGCTTCTAGAGATTCCTCCTTTCCCAAACGGGAAGCGATTTTTCTTCCCGAAGACCTATTCTTTGACAGAATTTCGTGGTTGTAGACTCTGTGAAACAAAGATTAGCAATCTTACTCTATTATATCGATCCTTTCCCGAATAAGGAAGTTGGGATTGTAATCGAAGTGGAACTCCTTTAACACATTAAAGACATCCTCCTGTGGGTGTCAGCACCTCGGCACCTTTTGTTTGATTTTTTCACAATCATCATAATTTCTTCAATAGTTCCACCACTGGTAACCGGTCCTAATTTTTTGGATAAGTTAAAGTAACATGCAGTTTTGAAATATGCCAAACAAATCAAACAAAAAGTCAGAATCGCTATGGCGCGCGTACGCGTCATGCTGTCGTCAACGTGCCAAGTTTGATCTCTGAAGAGCTACTGGGACAAAGGTTTATAGACCTGTTTACAGAAGTTGCCATCGAGTGAACTTGAATCCATTTAACAACATTTGCAAATGATAAGAAACGGCACTTTCGATGTTGGAGCATTTTATGAGCTTGTAAATTTAAAAGCTGTAATAAAAAAAAACTTGATGGATACTGGTTGGAAGGTAGTCGAATTGGTATCTCTTCAAACAATTTGGTCATACAAAGTCATCAAATTCCGCGTTGTTATTCTCGTTAGTTTTCACGTAGGATACGCCGCTGTGGCAATATTTCCGGAGACTACCGTGCACTGAATTATTGCACTGAGAGACGTTTCATTGTAATAGTTTGATGAAACTAGGATGTCTCGTTGAGCAGTAAATCATGACCCAAAGAACCTCAGAGAGTGTGATTTAATCCCGTGTTACGTTTGTCCAACGTGGCAAATAATTTCCTTTCAGGCCAATTCGTTAAAGCAATGTAAACAGCACTCAGGTTGGACTATGAGCAATTGGTGGCAGATAGAACGTCATGCTCTTCAGACCCTGTGGAAACAAATAAACCTATGGGGAGGGGTCGGGGGTAGATTGGGGAATTACTTAGAAAGGTTGAGGATTGACTTAAACTGATTTGGTCCAATTTCTAGGTTTCGGCTTTGCGAATTGGGCTATATAGTAATGAGTGAACTTTATGAGTCAGGAGCAGATGTTGTTTCGAAATTGGCAGTAAGTTAGAAATCATGAACGGGTGAATGTCCGCAGCGACAGAAGGATTTGATTCCTTTGTTTCCTATGTGTCACCCAACTTTCGACATTTTCCATGAATCGAGGTCAGCCTCAGCATAGTGTGGCGCTGAATCAGCCACTGGGTGAGTTCAATTCATTAAGATGGGCGGCGGCTATTCTTATGATGAAGACCGGCTTTGCAGCTTGGTCAAAGATGACTCATGCACCGCAAAGACCTAAGGGAACCGGGCACCGCGCCCACAATAATCTCAATATGAATGAACATTCGAAAGACCATTTCCATAGTCTATTGCTGAGCCGAAAGAGGATTTGCTGTTATTGCCCGAAAGTGGTTGAATTAAGTTTTTGTCGAGGCGCAGATGCCAGAATGATAAACAGTGAGTGCGTCCAAGAAATCAGGTTGTAATAGACTGTAGAGGCAGTTTACAGCCACTTTGCTAGAGCCTTAAGAATGAGAGAACGCATTTTACGGCTATCGCAGAACCTCCCCCCACCGTTTGACGAACAACACGTGTGGACAGAGCGCAATCAGTTTTGTATGTCACGCACGAGAAAGGTGACATAAATGTCAATTACTGTTAAAATAATAACTGAAAACGGATCTAAGCGTATGGACAATTTCATTGAAAACACAAATAACTTGAACAACCGCATTCTCCTTTGTTGTCAAAACAATCTTCCAAAAAATGGAATCGGTTGTCAAAACAGGATATGAAGGGCCTTGGACAGATTTGTAGTGACGTCAGCGCGAACGCCATGTGCACCACATGTCAAAAATAAGATACATTTCAATAAAGACCTACTTATGAAAACTGGTACAGGGCAGAATGATGACAACTTTCGATCACCTCAGGTAAAATAGAAAGCGAATATGTCATGCTCGCCTGTGCGTGACGTAAAAGGTGGAAATACTGCACATTTATAGTATTGTCCATTACGAAATTCGAGTAAACGTCGTATGCGATGAAGAAAATTCGAGTGAGGAGTGCTGACTCACTCTATTCCAAACTCGGAGCGAAGATGAGCACGGGGATTTCGCAAGGGAGCAGATATCCACCCAGCGTTTTGTTTTGTAAATAGGAAAGACCAAAAGCTGTCATTAAGGTCAAGCACTACTTCGGAATGATATACTGCCTTAAATGGTGATTTGCGTCATAATAGCATAGTACGTTTATGTTATAACTTCAGGCGCAAAACAACTTTAGTTTCTTCTGCACAAAACGGGTCAATTTTTGGCCAGCTGTTATTCAGACATGACTTTTAAAAAACGCCTTTCAAAGGATTATGAAATGATGCGTCTTAAAACCGTCGAGTGAATTGGACTTGCCGATATTGGTACAAAAAGGGATATCCATCATCTTTGTTCGGATTTATGAATGCGCACAGACGACAGTTATTACTCTTTTGAAATTACAAATGGGTTTCAAATTGCCAGAAAAAATGCGACACACGAATTCTTTGGAAAAATGGATCACAGTAAAATCTTCAGACTCCGCAAATCTCGCGATTTACTCCATCTAGAACGACACTTGTTCCCTTCCTGCTCTTATGACCAGCGCTTCATCACTTGGATTGAAACTTTTCGGTCTAAGCAACGCTTTCAGTCCCTCCCCTTCTCTAAGGGGCATTCACTGTGAAGCGGAAAGAAAACTAGCAATATTGCCTACATTTTCGTGAACTAAAATGTGAATAAATCAAAGTGCATTTCTTAAAGTTCATCATTAATGTTTTTCTAATGTTTTTGCGCAAAGTGGTGTAGTGGCAAGTGGCACGCTTACCACGTGGGGGGATCAAATCCTGGGTCGTGAGTCGCCCGGGCCAACCAAGCCTTCCATCCCTCCGGGGTCGGTTAATTGGTACCAGACTTGTCTGGGAGGATAAAACACTGACTTGTACATCGGCTGGCCCCCGCAAGCCACATCGCATTCAAACGCCACTACGAATGTACAAATGGAAGTAGAATGCGTGCCGCATCCCAAAAAGGGATTGATCAACGGCAAAAAGCTTTATACTTTTTATCATTGAAGTTTTTAGGCGTTTTTTCTCTTTTTCAGGGCACAACATTGAGGATATCGTGTCAGGTTTCTTCAACACGGGTACACGACGACATGACATGGGCCTATCCTTGACACCGTATAACTCTACTCTCAACTGTGAAGTCGATTCAAATTCGCTCACATGTATGAGTCAGGATATTGTCGGGGTCATCTGCCGACAGTCTGGGATGTACAGCAGGCGAGTTAATGCGACAAAGAGTAACAGATGTGTTCACTTGACACATCAACACTTTTTTCCTATCGAACTATGGGAAATGGAGGCCAACAGTTGAAGACGATTGATCCTCTCGGATGTCATTCTCGTGATTAGTGTCCATGCAACCGCAACGGTGACAATCGCACGATAGCGATGCCTGGGACACGGAAGCGAAATCGTATCGAGAACGTATAATGACAGCAATTTGGAAAAAAATGAATAAGAAAAGTTCCGAGGTCGAAAATCGCGGCGCCATCGCTGCAGACAGCGACGGCGCCGCAGTCGTTTGCACACATGTGAACCAGAAAAAAAATGAACCCGACATTGATATACGTACGCGTACAGAAGTTTTCGCGACTCTATCAGAAATACGTCGACATTGCACGACCGGATGTTACCGTATAGATGCATCAATGAATACGATGTAATCGGTAGTGAATCGCGCAGGGCGGCGTCAACGATGATGCACTACGATAGGCTTTGCAGGAGCTATTGCAGCGCTTCTCGCATGTCACGTAACGCCATGCCGACAGATAGTGCATATCAAAACCTGCTTCCTACCCTGCGTAGGAGAATCTTTGAGGCATGCTAGAACAATTCTTGTTGCGGCGTGATTGAATGATTATGCACCATACCGTGAAACGATAGATTATGTTGGTTGTTCCCTAATATTTCGTGAATATTGCAATGTACGGAAAAAATGGTTGCAATCGTAAACATCGTTTCCGTGCACGTTTTCTACTGCTTTCTTGGTTATCACGTTGAAGGAGAATAAAAACGGATTTTAGAAAGGGTAAATGAGGGAACAAACCCAAAATCCCCTCCATGCAGAAGGATTTAGTATGGAAATTTAGGGTGGGTATGAGTCGTTATGGCATAATGAAAGAAACCATTTCGTCATTTTTACAGCAATAATATTTTTTAGAATTCTCACCAACAATAGAATCTTCAGAAGCAGAACCTCCATAAAAAATTTAAGGGGATGTGCTCCAAGGACACCTAAAATCATAATGAGTAATTTGTAAGCTCTAGTGATTCCATCAAAGCCCCGATTGGAGTTGTATCCCGAGAAAACTTCACTAATCGACGAATACAACTGGTTGTGCTTGCGGTCGTAACTTCAAAGTGTTTCACGCACGTCGTTTTTCATTTTAATCACCATTTGGATCGTTTGGGACCGGACATATTGGGGTTCGCCTATGATGCATTGCCAAGGGGGGGGGGGAGGGCGTCGCCGCTACAACAGGATTCTTACGTAACCGCCCACGTAACTTTTCGCACTCCAGCAGACCGATTATGAAGGCTTGATTCCATTTTCGCACCACTAGTTGAGTAAACCAATGTTGGATTGCTAAGGGTATCATGAATTTTTTGGGCAAATCATTTTTCCACTTTAGGGCATCCATTGAAGGTGTAAGCTTTCTTCAACTGGGGTACGCGACGTCTATCATGAGGGTTTTTTATTAGGAAAAACAGCCCATGGTTTACTTCATGAGACTTGTTATTGTATCAAATTTGGTTTTTTTCTACTGGACCTAAACTAAACACGGAACCCAATTTTTTTCGTAATATTACGTTTAAAGCATATTCTAAGGTAAATAATTCCCCTAAAGAAAACTGTTGTAGGGTCTATTCCAGTTAGGGGGCATCATGATGCAGTTTTTCCAGAAAGCTAGGGTAACTCCGAGCCAGGGGAGTGTAGCCAGTCTAGGGGGTGGGGGTGAGGGCAGTCACTTGACATGCGTGAAAAGCTGGAATGTTCGAGTTCACACTAGTTCGCCGAGAAACTGCATCATGATGCCCCCTAACTGAATAGACCCCTGTTATACATACAATGAAATGCCTTCACTACTATGTACGCAAACCTAATTCGCATCTCTCAAGGAAGCTAACGGAGGTCTTGGATGAGTATCTACACTAAATTGTCAATTCGTAGACAAGAGCTGGAGATTCAGAAGTGTTAGAAGGGCAAGAAAGCTTCTGATCACGTCAATGGGGAGGGGAGAGCAAAAGAAGACGGAAGGCCCTTGGCGATCTGCAGTTCCAGAAAGAATGAATATCACTCTCGCGACACACTGGGCATTGCAGTGCAACAATTTGTGTGAGCCCTTGTTGCTCAAAGGGCATTTTAGAGTGACGAAGAAGCCGCGGCTCCATTCCTACGCCAATTGTTCGAGTTTTGTCTGGATTTCGTACGAGATTTTGTGCTGCTTAGCGAGAGGAAGCAATTGTGAGGAAAATCAGAATTTCCGAGGAGGAGCTTCAGGGTTGGAACCGATTTCCTTAGGAGTGAGCCCAGGAGGCAAATTACGATAACAGCATATAAAACCAAAAAAGTAAAAGAAGAAAGCGGAAATGATCTGTGGTTTTTAAAATGTCTTGCTAGTCAGCTCCTATTTCTCTTGTCAGTTGCTTTACAGCTCTGATGACATTACCAAGTGCGGTATGCTCTCTATTGTGAGCAGCAAGTGCCCAATGTCTTACGGTAGCGCCTGGAAAATTGGTATTGATTCCGACCGGAAGTAAGGATGCTTGGTGGAGCGATGTGTGCATCCATGAGCCATAGCATTCTCCTGTGAATCCGAGCTGTACAGCTTCTGAGCTCCGGTCCGCTCTGCTTTTTACAGAGGGTTTTCATTCCGAGAACATAAGGATTGTCCTTAATGGTCGATCACGCGTTCCTCTGCAAGATTATTGCAGAGACTCGCCCGCTCGTGTTCCTTTTAAGTGGTTCACGAGCATTCACGTTCGATCCCAGTAAGTCCTAGCATATGGTGTAGTATTTTCAGTCGGGTTTTTAGAGTCGCAGTGTTTGATGGTCAGCTGAAGTTTCCTCTGTCAGAACTTAGAAAGCCGGATATAAGTGCAATTCAAATTTGGGGTTGAAGAGGGTGTGTCGGGGTCTTATCTTGAAGTTTGAAATGTTGGTTGGGGTGAGTTTTATAGCTATCCAGGCTCTGTTGAAGGCGAAAATTTTGAGAAACGTTAGTCGAATGAGATATATTCACCTTTTCGTTAGCTCTACAAAGCTCACCAAAAAGGCTCAAGTATTTTGAATTTTTTGGTAACTTCATGTCTTACCATTAGTTCCGTCCGATTTCCATTAACCTTCATGAGGACTCGCTGCTGTTATGTTAGTTTTTGTTGGTGATGACTGGTTGTTCAGTCATGGTTGCCTTCAACAACCCTCATGGCATGCGCAGATTAGAGGTAATGGATTTTTTGTGTTGCTGTTTTACCGATGAGCATTAAGGTGACCACGAAAGATGTCTGATGGAGGAGTGAAGACGAAAATAGTGCTCTGCTAAAGTTCGTTGAGCGAGCAGTGAACATGTTGCACTTTTTTCAATTCGATGTTTTCGTACCACGCCCTAAAGTAGAGAGTGCTGCAACCTGGATTGGTTGAGAAAAAGTGGACTGCAGGGAAATAAAGTCAAGAGGAGGCAAAGAACGGTTCGAAGCAGGCTTCACTTATGCCTCTAATCTCAAAAACGTCTTTTCGTACCAATCAGTACCGCTTAGGAAAAAGTCACTTGAGCAGAATTGCAGGGTAGGCCAAAATTGACGGAAAGTTTTGGTCACTCCTATCACAAATAACAAGTAGGTGAGGTGTGAAATCTGCCTCTGCTACTACTTTCATACAGAACCTCATAAGGCGAAAAAAGGCATGGGCGGTCGCTCGCAGGTAACGGCAGAATAGCTCTAGGTTCTCTGCGGCACATTCTTCAGGGGGTCAGAAACTCTTTGCGTTCATAGCACTTGCTTCAAGGTGACCGACCCACTGGTAAGGAGTTCGTGGCTATGTCCACAAAGACTACCTATAAGCCCCGCAAACAGCTCTTTGCAGAATTTTCGCTTTGAACCACTCGAATAGCTTTTTTCCTGTAAGAGCTTTTTCTTTAGAGCGTCCAAAATAGGCTTTTAAATATTTTTTTCACATCGCGGTACGAAGAGCTCGAGGATGAGGAGTTTCTTCTAATAAGTTTTGCCTTGGTGGTGTAACCCTCAGGCCTGCACATTCTCCATCAGTCCATCCATACGCACTTGTTGAAGCGTCGAACAATTATCCATCCGTTGAACATCTGCGAGATTCAGCGTGCCATTGCTCGTTGTCGTTCAAGGGTTGGCATACGTGACGCGGGGATATAGCCAGAGTGGAAAAGCGCATGATCTTAACTTTCACTGGGAAGGTAACATTCCATTCCAACGTTTTGTACAGGGAAGAAGAAAATGAGGAGATCCAAGAAAGTCTAACCGCGCACCCTCGGGTTACCATAATATTGGACCATTTTGAGGGGGTAGGGGATGATTTGTGAGAGTTTTGCTCTTAGATTGGTCCACGAAAGCTGTGAAAGGTTACCATATCGTGCAAAAAAGCATTTAATATCGCTACGCAAGCGGAAGTGTCAAGTAAACATCACTGCCAATCGGTTTATTTCGAGGCTCCAGGGCACAAGTGGTGTTTGCAATTGCGGTAATTTGAAATGGGCTCTGCACTCGTTACGAAGGAGCGTTGATGCAAATCCCAGCCGCTTCGATCACTGCAAGCTGTTTATTGGGACGACTAAAATCGGGGTTTCAAAATCTAAATCAGCGCTAGCTACAGGCGAAGACAAGGCAGCTCATGCAAATGTAATATAATTTAATGCTGGCTTTTACTGTATAGGGTGACGTCGAAAATATGCCACCCACAGTCATTCTTGAAAGACGGCAATTTTGTGTAACTAATCGAACCTGAGAAACGTACGCTGTTCGTAGCAAAGCTCAATTCATAGTTCAACGTGGTCGTCCTTTGGTATTGACGCAAGCTGAGTGAATGAGGCCCGGCAGAAGCGGAAGTGTGCCGCAATTAGCTGTTTCGTTTATAGTTATTTTAATTGCACTTGAAAAGCGCTCTACAGCAAATCTCAGTATATTTATGATACCAGGGCCGCACTAGCCTGACTTATGTATTTTCGAGCCTCTCCTGGATGTGGGCATGTCAAAAAAGTATCGGACTGCCTCTCTAAATACACGGAGAAAAAGCTTCTGTAGAGAATGTACACGAAGCCTATCGACGAGGAAAGATATGGCCACCGAAAAAAAGAGAATTTCCTCTTAGAGATAGATAGAGAGAGACATCCCCAAATGTGCTTTCGAGCGCTCATCTCAAATCCACCTTCCAAGTCTGCTAAACTCTCCTCTGAACGGACCTACAAAGCGAAAACCCCCAGCGATAGTGGTCGGCTGTATCGACCACCTTCGATGATTCAAAAAGGTAGATATGTGAGACGGATAGGTAACGATGTAGTGGTTACTGGTGTTTTGTGAGACTTCACTTTAAAATTATGCTTTGTGAGCGAAGATCCGGTTCGTATCAGCTCTGAGAAATTAAAAAAAACCTTTCCTGACTTCAGCGCCAAGTGGTTATAAACTGTAAAAAAGGAACCAGTCATTTGGCTGAGTGAGCTCAAGCGGTAGTGAGTATGAGTAGGTCCGGCAGGTAGTCCATTCCCAGCTAGGTGCTTTTCTTGCGGTGAAAACCGGGAAAATGATGATGTGGGAACAGTTGACAGGGTAGAGAGGAGATTCAATTGGGCTTTGTGTAAAACAGTCAACTAGCAAACATAGAAGAAATGAATGATTTATCTCCGACAGTGAAGATAGATAAAAATTTTCAAGCTACATACTGCCAAAACCTTACTAATCGATGATTGCAAAAACGCAAATGACAGGTAAGGATGACCCTTCGAAGTACCACAAAAGCTGTCAAAATGCGTTGAATAATTCTCATTATGAATATGGTGTAAGTAAATGAGTCCACCTTGCTCCCATTTGAGGGAAACCATTTCTTAGTGGGTGTGGGTTTACCTTTTTTCAGAATGCCAGTACAGAAAGCAAGAAAATCAACTGTTTATAATAATAAAAGTAATAACGAACTAAAATTAGAAGCAATATTTATAAAATAATTATTAAAACCAAAACAATGATAAATAATAATCAAAGAAATGTGGCCATTCGCTAGCTAACAATCGTACTTTAGATTGAAGATTCAGTTTTTTATGAAGCGGAGTAATACGCTAGCATATTTGATACAGAAATTTCGCCTGTATCACCTGCCGTCTCGCTGATCGTCGATTTGCTCGAGTGGGCGCTAGCAACGTCTCCATTTGTCGCGTGCTAGAG
>MU868665.1:44486-84584 GCA_036418205.1 Ostertagia ostertagi | reverse complement strand
ATGTCCCTGTCTTGAGACCCAGTTTGGGCGTTTTCTTTCACTTTTTCTCTTTACGTTCGTACCACTTTTCACCTACAACTTCCATATAGGTGCTTTTAGCCCGCAAATTCGTTCCTGGACTGTTGCTTTAATGTACTGTACATATGGGCAGGACGAGGATCAGGGACACTGCCGCCTAAGCTGAGTAATCGAAAATTAGGTGGGCCAGACAAGTAGTGTGGTTTTCCAGACCAGAGCGATGACCGTATGAATCCCTTAAAGCATTAAACGGACACCAGGAGTGCCCGCTTGATGATGAGACTTCCTCACACATCTCTAAACGAAAGGAATGATCACATTTGTGTCCCTCAAACTAAGAGGACCTATTGGAGTAATCTTGTACGCGACAGAGACAAATGAAAACGTTCCTGGGCCCGCTCGAGGAAGGCAATGAGGAATGGGACGACAAGTGATACGGGTGACCTATGGTGAGGTCGAGTCTCTTAGGATTTCCCCCATACGGCAGCCAAACAATCAAACTGAATACATATTGTGGAAACACATACAGTGCAACAAAACGAGAAGTGGGAAAATGCATGCTGAGGTTTTTTGCAGGCATGGAACGACTCTCAGACGACAGAAATCCCACGGGTTTTGTATTAATTAATAGAATACGGTGAATAAAATCAGGCTTAGGAAATGCCGACTGTTGGCGCGAATGGCTCTCGTTTAAAAGTCGACTATAGCTCGCTAACAGTTTGAGTACCACCCCTCCCCCCCCCCCGTTTTCGTCCTACTTTACTTCACGTTTGGGGAAGAATAAACCTTATAAAATGAAGGAAGATATAGTGATAAGAAATAGGACAATAAAGAAGTGGCTTGGTTAGCCTCCACCTAAGACGAACCACTGTCTAACGTCACTAAGCCAGGAGCTATCGATGGTAAAATTTCAAACAAAAATGTCTTCAAGTGGATCAATTAACATGACTGAATTCAACAGCAAGACGATCTGCTGGGTTACGGATCGAAATTGTTGCAAGCATGATGGAAGCCCTTTTGCGACTTCAGCTAGAAAATTCAAGGGGTCAGTTTGGTACCAGAATTGTCTAGGGGAATAAAAACACTGATTCGTACATCGGCTGGCCCCTGTAAGTCACTGTATAGGTCAAATCGCATTCAAGCTTCCACTACGAATGTACAAATGGAAGTATGTATGCCACATCCCAAAAAGGATTGATCACCGGCAAATGCTTCATCATTCGTACTTTACTAGCTAGCAAACCAGCATGAATGTAGCGGATTACTACGTGTGGTCGGCATTGAAGCTGAAGGATAACAGAAAGCAACACAGATGTGCCACTGGAAGCCATCCAGTGAGAGACAAGACATGAAATTTAGAACGATGTCATTTGGGCAGGAATCGAAATCAGAATGAATCATTCAAAAAGTGGAACATTTTATGAGTGGCCCATTGAATAAAAATTTAGGGCTACTTCTACTAAAACGTTGTTCGACATTGTTAAGGCTGACAGTCTGCTCCGACCACTCAGGTTAACCTCCCCAGCAAGACTTCGAATTTTGTCTACGAGAACTTGTGCAACATTCGGTATGGCGGGCTGTAGAATGAACACCACAACATGAACTACTGAGAAAGGGCAAGAAGAAAGTGTGAAAGATCTTATGAACAACTGAGTAGTAATATATGAAATGAAGCTAAACGATTGCGCATGAAACTACCTGGTATTCTCCATCCGTCACTGACACTGCTGCTAAGCCATCAGAGCGCACGTAGCAGTGACAAAAGTACTCATTCTCCTTTACAGTGCTGCGGGCCCAAGCCCTGAACGTTCCACGAGCAGTTTGCCAGTGAATTGCATAAACTCCTAAAAATGGTAACATCAAGAAGTAAGGTCCATATTATCCGGAAGAAGGATGAATAGCGGCGTATTAGCAGTGATGTCGCCCAATAGGATTTTGAGGTTTGCGACATGCAAACTGACCTGAACAGATCCTCTTTGGAAAAAGCTGAATGAAGAGAGATCAAAGGCTGATTTGAGTCGCACAGTCCCATCACTAGCTTGTGGTAAAATTAATATCGAATACAGCTTCATTTTCCAACTGACCTATCATAATGTGATGAATAAATTGTGGAACCATAAATTCATGGAGAACCACGAGCCTAAGGAACAATGGACACTTTGACCACTGAGAATCAAAGACATGTAGATAAAATAGAACATGTTTTATTCAAATAAAGATGCATCACGAATCAATCACAACATCATAGCAACGGATGACAACAAGTAATAATAAAATGAAGGCAATATTCAACACATCCACAGAAGAGAAAGGGCACATTCATAACTTCATTAACAATACAAATTAAATAAGGTACCTGTACCACGTGGTATATTAGAATTTTTACAACGGCAGGCTCTCAAATTATGAAATAAACTATCCCAAAATTTGCTTTAATATCGACTAGAATATGAAGGTTGGCTCATAAGCTTTGTCACATATTCGTTTTCAGCTTATTTGGAGTAATGAACATTTCACCAGACTGACTTGGAGAAAACAGTTTCCGACATAACATTGTGGCAATTTAATGAACTAGTTCGACTGTTGGGTTTTATGAGGAGCTTCCCTCTCGAGGCGCGCAATTGTGAGGATAGCCTTTCCACATTATGTGAGCCAAACCAATGCTCAACGAGGATGCACCTGATTATTGCAGTTTTCAAGAATCATTCCGAACTATTGTTCGGTTATTTTGAATTCTTTTAGGACGAACTATTCGTCCCTCTTTATGATGGATAACATTTGAATCCTGATGAGGCTCCGGAACAGCGCAATAATAAGAGGTCTCAGAAGCATCATTTTGATAGCATAGACCACGAGTCCTCAAACTGAGTTCACGCTGAAAGTCACATCCGAGACAACTGTACTGAATACCATGCCATGACAGTTAGGAAACGATAAATACACAAAACTACTCAAAATACAAACTACGCTTAATATAACATGCAATAGTAGCAAAACTCCGTAAATTTGAGGTAGATCGATTTTTTTCCAACTTCAGTTGGGTATGAAATGGAATTGGGATACCGAGGGGGTTAATCAACGGCGAATTAGTACACCATCACCCTTCGACGTAACGACACGACGGGAACCCATCACAGCAAACACCAACCAAGAAATGCCAACATTAATATATTATCAATATTAACATCAATATACTTGAGGACTACTTAAACTCTACGCAGAGAAGCCAACAGGATATTCAGCACAGCCTCACACACAAGATGAGGACGGTTTAATGAGCATTCCAGGATGTCAGAGAAATGGTGGAAAAGAGCTACGATATTCCACGATCGATTTCGGGTGTTGGGGGTAACCTTAAATCTCAATGCCCAACTAGTACGAGCTCTGGAGATACGATTCATGAATTTTTTTTGCTCAATCAACCAACATCAATCAAACTAACAATCAGCTTCTGCAAAAGACCTCATAAAACCTGCGCAATGCCTTGAGGTCAGAATCGATGGGGAATTCTGTTGCGAGCTGAAAGGAAGCAATCCAAAAAATGGTACACTCACTTCTTCAATCCATACCAAAATGGAGGTGTACTGTATGGTTATGCGTATCTACCTGTTAGCTCTTCTGTGGGTGCCATACAGCGGAACAACATGCATCCATCCCCATCTGCGGCCGGGAGAGAAATGCCGGTGAAGATTCGCGCCACAATACAAGTTTTGGAGTGGGCTTCTGGACGTGTTTACAAATTAAAAAAAGGGTCAGCCTCCATGATCGACCAAGGAGCGTTTACTGTGCCCAAGCCCACAAGGAAACTTACACTTACGAGCCAACCTGAATCATCTCAACCAACATTTCTTTGGGAAGACAAAAAGAATAAATTTCGAATGACCTATGAAACAAAATAAGGCCCATCACACGTAGCTACAACTACCCCTTTTCTAAACAGCTGTCACGTTAACAACGGCTCAATAGCCACATTCCATTTCCGCTCGAATTCCTTCTCACTGATCTGCTTACTGATGCTCGCGCAGCTTCGCGTACAGCATCACGCTCCAACTGCGACATTTCCACAATGTGCAAGATTAGCCTCACATATTCTGAAAAATTTTGGTATGCTCGCTTGTATGCGATTTTCACGTTTATGTGACATTTCCCAGTAATTCCTTTACATGCGCCAGACAATGAGATCATTTAAACAAGGATTCTTGAAACCTCCACGAGTAGAAATTAAGATGCATACATGTTTATCTTACTTACCCTCTTTCGTCGCTGCCAGGAAGCCTATTGGCTGTGTTTCTTTTTTGCCATCTATGGGCAGTACGATGTCCATTTGCGGACCACCTGTGAAACAAAGAATGTTGATGAGAATAGAACCCTTATGGGATCACTTTTTAGATCAAAACGGAGAAAACGTAGAATAAGACGTCGTGAAAGCAATACATGAAAGGATAGATCAAGCCTGACCAAAGGTCGTATACTGTTCAAACGGGATCAATTGGGATAGAGATTCGCAACGACGGATGATGTTTCGTTCACAGCTTTACTCTGTACACAGGCTTTTTCTAGCGATTACTGATACTTTGTTTGAATTCGCTGAGAATCGATCGGAGTTTTTTCTATATTATTGAGCACACTGTATTTTTGAATTTTCTGAAATACACATATGTACCCGCGCCGATAGTGGTTCTGCATATTTTGAGGAGTAATACGAATAACGAACGTTTTGTAATGAAATGTACGGTTTCGATTCGTCGAAGGGCAGTTGCCAACCGGAAGGGTTGGTGATCAGCGTCTTGCACCGTCACCTAAGCTCTCGGCACATGCACACACGCTCTCTTTCCTTTCCTCGAGGGCTTAATCATAAGAAAAGCACAAACTGTAGGCCTTCTGCCTAGACTCGCACGTGTTGGTTGACAACTGTCCCGTAAACTTTGATCGGGACAGTGGGTTCTGAGTCTGTACATCAATTAATTTGCCAGAGGGCAAGACATGGAAGAGAAATGAACAGTGGGGAGAAAAAAAATAGCGGTACCTCATATTAAATGAGAGAAACATAGAGGACTTCAAAAGACATGAACACCACTGAACAAAAGCTGACAAACTAACCAGAGTCATGTGCCAGCATTATTGTCCCAGCGGCCATTCCCTCAACGACAGAAATACCGAAATGCTCATTCCACATTGTATGGATTGAGATCAGCGACTCCTAAAAGACATTTGTGGAAACTGGAAGTATCACTACTGCTGTCCGACGCTTATTACTGTTTTTCTTAATTTCACCTGCTACCAAATGCAAGATCTCAACACAATAATACATAGATGAATAATCAAAATTACCTCACAAACAACTGTTGAGCTTCATCAAGAATATGCAAAAGAAGAGCTTGAAAAACGCTTAAGCCGTTTTCAAAGAAAGGAGAGGGAGAATGAAGCGGATGAGGACTACAAAAATAAGAAAGAAAACATGTGAAGCAGAAGAATTACCGATAGTAGATCAAGCAGTTCCTCATAAGGAACATTGAGCTTCCAGTCCACATTTGAAGCTATTCCCCACTCCGCACTCAAATCCTTAAATATTAGATTTTAGGGAACTGTTAACGATTCCTTCAACTTGAAACCAAAAGAGGTAAGCCTACCTTTAAAGTTTTGACACGTGCATAGTCCTCATGATTTCGGCAACCGCCTGCGATGGTCAATTTGATCTGAAAATAATTCTAGATTAAATTTAAGACCAAGTTCAAACAAAACAAGAATTAGAATAAGTTGAAAAAATACATCTGTGAGATCCAAATGTTCGAAAAAAGTAAGCATAAAGAATGAAACAAAAAAAATAAAGCTAGCAGGACTAGATCAAGATTGTATTGTCATTTGAATGTTATAGACAGAGGAATTTCGGCAAAGCTCGGCGTTCCTGTTTGGAAACAGGATTCGACGCTTGAGATCGCTGAGAGATACCGCGTAAGAACACCCATCATCGAGACAGCGTCGCAACCAGCAAATCATGCCTTCCCTCTCAGCCATACCAGAGGATAACATTTGGGTAACTAATTGTACCACTGTGTTACCCAATATGGTCCGGGAGGGAAACCTGCCCGAACCACACAAGCAAAAATTTCAAACTCCTTGTAGATCATCAAAGATGAGCTGCATCATGGCCTATCTCAGAACATCGAAGTTCAGGGTCGGCCAGGTGATACGACTGTGATGGTCGCTGCCATGGAGTGGTTCATGATTGACTTAATCTTGACAACAGAAAAACAGCACGACTCAATCGAAAACTAAACACAGCCGAGATGGAACGTTGCACTTACAAGGAAGGGTTTTCAGGATGTACACCACTTTTTCGAAGCGATTTTTTGCATGGTATAGAAAAAGTCAACCACAGAGCCATTACTCACCGTTCCTCAGCGGCCCCCTGTTTACCAGAAAAGGTGTGAAGAAGAGGCCCACGGTTCTATTCCCCGTCGTGATAAGCTTTAGCATTTTGAGTTGACCTCTCAAGATTCGCACGAAATGGCGTCAGCGCCAAGAACGGACACCATATTCACTATCAGAACAATCAAAAATCATCACAGGTAGGCTTTTACGAAAACTTGTTGAAAAAAGTTGTGGAGCCGAAACGCCACCAAAGTGCCGCCGAATAGCCTCACACATGAGAACGAAATGACGTCGACACGAGAAGTGAATTCATGTTTGTAATCAAGACATTGGATAAGCCTCACTGTGAAGGAAATTGAAAATTAGACCTAACTTCGAACAAGCCGGTCATTACTAAGGCTTCGCCAAGCGCGACATACAACTTGGAGGCTAACTCCTCGTCATGAGAAACGCGATTCTCAGCCTTCTCCTTCTATTAGGCCTGTTGTTTATGTCCTGTATAATCTGTGTTGACATACTTCTTTGATGAACTCTATGCCCTACCCTGGACAGTCCCCTTACTCCTACGCGCCTTCTGGAGATGTTGGTGAACCTTCTAAGCCGGTACCCGGAGCCGCAACCTCCTCCTGCGGCTTGTATCTTAGCGGCCATTGTCCTTCCACTCCACGAAAATGGGCCCACCCGCTCTTCTTCTGATCAATGCTTTTTGATGCTTTTTCCTTTTCACTGTGTACACTTTTCCACTAAACCATAACTTATTTAACACACTGGCGATAGCGCGGGGATATATATCCGTGCGAGGGATATGTTTCCCGAACCCATTCCATTATTTTTTTTTCGCAGATGCACGATTTCTTCCGAAGTTTTTTGTTTCTGTTTTATGGATCGTACATTGATATAAATATAAACGTTGCGGTCGTGAATAAAACTGGAAATGGCCTGAACGTCTGAATGTTCTGAATCTGAATGCTCGGCCAAACGTTGAGACTGATAAATTTGCGATGTTGTAAGAAGTTCCAACTTTATAGTAGAAAAACGCACATGAACACTTTTCAACAATGTATTCAATTCGATCCATTTTGTAACCCTAAATAGGCGTTTAGTCAATCGAAACTTCTGTTGGAGGAGCCAAATTGTTTGTGTTTTTATCATGTAAGCTAACTTACTTAGTCACCGCTCTCTAAAGTCTTTCATACGGTCGAGCTTCCAAAAATAGGACTTGTTGGACCGTGCGGGGGATATGTATACCGCGACAAAAGCGGTCGCAAAGGCGTGTCGGTCCCACATGGCCAAAAACACAAAAATCGCATTGTCGTCAATGTGTTAATTTCTACGTTTACTATACCTATGTAAAATCGTTCTTTTACTTTGGCGTAACATGTATGATTGATTTTGTAACAAAGTTGTAAACAAATAAATAATAATAAATAAAAAAAAAATAAATAAAATAAATAAATAAATAAATATCCCATCTCAGAACTTCAGAGATTGCAGTTTCCGGAGTGGAATTTTCTCCTCTTCTACGGTACTCGGGAAGCCGTTTGAGGGAAAAAGAATAGTTCTGTGCGCCATGCACGGGTTTCTTTACCACACGAAAAACCGCTTCAAAAACAAGAAAAAAAAACAAGTAATCACCAGGAGCAAAACTTTCGACACACGATTCACTACGTCACCCACAGAAAAAAGAAAAATTATTAAAGCACAACCCATGCAGAAGTCGTGTGAGCGATTTCCTTCGGTACATAGGATAGACCCTAAGAGGACAATCACAGATGTTCCAATACCGTGCACGGAAATCACCCAACAAGAACGCTAAGGATTTGGAAGAGCCGTAGGGCCTTGCAAGAGCTGCTGCAGCTGCAACATTTTCTTTTATCAGACAGTTGTCTGGCGCACTCTCATCTGTTGCGCTGTCTCGCCTCTTACTCCCCTCTTCGCATTTTGTTTCTCTTTACCCTAGCAAACCCTATTGCGGAGGTGAGCAGGGCCTTAATCTACGCGTTTTCGTCAGATTCTTTCTCGTTACTGCCGGCCATTTCGCAAAAATATATGCGTACTCGTGTGCAAGAACCACAAAAATTTAATCCTGGGGCATGCCTTCAGAGCCCGAACACCGCACAATTCGTTCGTATGTTTACTTGCAAATCTCCTGGGTGCGGTAGCTAAAGGCTAGCACAGAATGACAGCAGGGTGTACAGCGAACTCTCGCTCTTTCCACAGCTGCATTTAGTGCCAAACGGTAATAGAAATCTATTGGCCGATGTCAGACTTTGCGATTGGAGCGATTTTGCACCAATCGCAAAAGTCTGACATCGGCCATTGTAATGTACATTTACGGAAAGTACGCCTAAAAATTGTAATACAGATTTTTTACTCTTATAATCTATTCACTCCTTAACACGTTGGGGACCGTGTGGTATGATGTCATACCACACTTTCACATGGAGCAGACTAGTTTTCCCTAATTTATTTGGCGTTTTCATGTTCTACAACGATCCACGTACATTATTGGAACCAGAAAACAATTTTTTTCAGTACTGGACTGAAGGATTGATGCCTACTGATGAGAGAATACGACAAATATCGAAGCAGTACGCGCACAACGGCGGTCGTCAACGTGTTAACTAAACGAAGCTCACCTTGGTTCGATCATTACTCTCGGCCAATTTTTTCGTAACCATTCGTAGAACTTCCAATTGCATTTTATGGTTTTTTTCTGGTCGAATTTGGCCGATAGATAAAATTCGGAGCACTTTGTCCTCGGCAAATCTTGAAAAAATCATATTTATTTATTGATTCACCATATGATAAATAAAGTAGAATAAATATATAAATATATAAATAAATATAAATAAATAGATATTGATAAATAAATAATAATAAATAATTAGATACTAAAATAAATAATACCCAATAATTAGTTCATATCGTAAGTTGCGAACCAAATTATCTTTGGCAGCAACTAAATAATTAGAATGCATATCACAACCATGAGTGACCGAAAACATTCCCGAAACCATTACCAGATATAAGCGAACAAAAAACTCCAAGTCTCTTCGTGCAATTTAACTTCTAGGAATTTTTTTCCAGACAAACAATGTCACGATGCCCATTTGCAGTGAAATATCAGGCGCGAAGCTTCATTCAGAATAACGCAACACGACTGCAATTTGAGAACCAAGTCATTCTTAAAATTTCGATCCGTGTATGAAGTGACCCTGTCGTAGAGGAACCGATAACCAACTGAGCTAATGAAGAGTTATCACTTCACAAATCAGAAGTTTTGCTTCGATCAAAGAAATCTAGTGATATCATGGATGTACCTTTCCGTAAAATGTAAACATGTTGTGGTTAAATCGGGCCAGATCAAGTAACCCTAGCACTTCGACCATCCCGCGAGACTAAGGAGCCAGAAGTTTGGAACAGAAAGCACTTTGAACCAAGAGATCGCTAATGGAAAGTTCTTTTCTAAGTTGGCTAGAGGCATTTTTGATGCCACAGAACCTGGACAATCCCTTTCGTATTTTTATAGTCGGGGAATAGCAAAAAAAACAATAGTTAAACAGTAAACTGTCCGCAGTGAGGATTGGACCAACACAACAGAAAGTATGCTAGGAAGCAGCGGGAACTGCCTGGCTACTAGAACTAACCTCGCTTCGCGCTATTGGCTCGAGTTGCCAGAAAAGTTCTGTAACACCACATGGTGGAATAGACGACTTCACAGCTTGAGCCTAATGGCCATAAACGTCCCTAATACTGACCGCCAGTGCCAGCTGAATGTGAAGCGCATTAAGGAAGTATAGCGAAACAGGATAAGGAGAAAAATGAGCTTTCTTTCTTATAATATTGAGGTCGTTCGAGAATATGGACTTTCCAATATGATCACAGCTCACGCCAATATACTCCATAATCAATCGCATCAGCACTTCAGATACCGGTCGAAGCAAGGCTGTGCCACAAGGAAGACCAAAGGGGCTGAATGCAGAACGCCCTGACATGGTATTGCGAAAATTAGGTATGTCACCATTTTCTGACATGTGAGCTATACATCTGCGCTCCTATATCACAGTACCACCTCGAAATTGTTAAATCTGAACTTCACAAAGTGTTTCTGGAAACAATCTACAGCAAAACGTGTAGATTTTGGTCGCAAATGTCGAACACAACATCAAAACTCTTCATTAACCAACAAAGTTCCAGGTTGAAAATGCAAAGAAAATTTAAATCCTAAATTTTCCAAAAAGCGTCGCTTTTCCATCGTCTCCAAATGATACAGCCACCCCGTGTTTCTTCGTTGCATTTCATTTCTGATCATGAAACTGATTGGCAGTCCTCAATTGTTCTTTCTTAGGTTATCAGGAAAGGAAAGCAACTATTGGACTTCGAAAAAGGGCAATTTGTCACAAAAAAAAGAAAAAATTGAGCGTCAGGTGGTCACATTGCGCGAGACTATAGTCGAAATTACGGAATGATTAGCAATTCCTTCTTGAGTCCTGTACGACATGGAACTCAGAAGAACTCTGGACGTTATTCCTTGCTTTTTTGATTAAAATAAACGCGACATTATGAGAACAGCACCCATTTTCACCAAGGCGTGCTCGGAAGTTGAGTATTCTTTGAAACTTAATCTATTACGAATAGTGGTGGGTATGCAATGAATAACTTCCAAGATCGATCTTTAGCGGAATTTGAGAAAGACGGTGATTTTGAAAAGAAGTCGTCGCGGAAACCAAGTCCTTTTTGCAAGGGAAGTCTGACCAAGCCAACCGGAGCAGATTTTTGGCCTGTTCTGTTTCACTTCTTATCTGTCATCCTTTTACGCTTTTGGCTCCAGATGGTTTCGTCCTGGAGGAAAGCTTTCATGAGAAAAAACTCGAAGGTAAAGCAGTTACGAAGTAAAACAGAACAGCCCGAAAATGGATCCTGATCCGGTTGGTTTGGTCAAAATTACCCTGCAAAAATAACTCGGTTTTCGTAGCGGTTTCTTTTCAAAATCACCGCTTTCCTCACATTCCGCTAAAGAACGATCTTGGAAGTTAATGAGTACATACCAAGCACTACCCAGTGAGAAATTAAGTTTCGAAGAAGACCCAACCTCCGAAGACGCCTTGGTGAAAATCGGTGCTACTCTCATAATGTCGCGTTTATCTTAATCAAAAAGCGAAGGACAGCGTTCGGAGCCCTTCCAACTTCCATTTCCTACAGAATTTAAAAAGAAATTGCTGATCATTCCGTAGTTTCGACTAGAGTCTCGCGCAATGTGACCACCTGGCTCTTAATCTTTCTTTTTTTGTGACGATTTCTCCTTTTCCGAAGTCCAACAGTTGCTTTCCTTTACTGATAACCTAAGAAAGAACAATTCAGGACTGCCAATCAGTTTCATCGATCAGAAACGAAATGCAACGAAGAAACACGGAGTGGCTGTATCATTTGGAGACGATGGAAAAGCAACCCTTTTTGGAAAAATCAGGATAGAATTCTTTTGCATTTTTAACCTGGAATTTTGTGTTGATTTTCGAATTAGCGACCAAATTTGACACAGTTTTCCTGTTGGACATTTTTCCAGCAACCTTGTTGAATTCAAGATTTTGAACAATTTCTAGGTGGCTGTATAATTAAGAGACGCAGTGTATTGAGTGGGTAAAGAAACACAGGAAAGGTTGCAAGAGGGAAATTGTGTCAGTGCGTCACATGAGAATTTGGTCTATTTTCTCGTGCTATGAGTCTGGTCGCAAACTGTATGATCTATATATATAGTTGCACTATCCGCACATGGACCTTTGTGGCAGTGCTGATGTCAATATATATGAAGACTTACCTCCGCATTCACGCATCAGCGACCTGCTGCGCTGTGAACCACCATAGACCATAGAGAAAACGGCGAAGAACAGACGTATTAGTACAAACAGCTTGGCATTACTGAGCAGATTGTTCTGCACAATAATGTCGGCGCATTGTTATACATGTCCCGCTCTCGTCCGTGACACCCAAATCAAATCACATATCTAACAGCATTAGTCAAAATAGTGACAACTCCCCGCACTTAGTAATGCGAATATCGATAAGAACTTGCCTAGCTACTTGCGCGAACAAATGAAGAGATCCTCACTATGAGAGATTAGTTGGATAGTGGACATATGTAGCAACGCGCTACCTGCTACCGCACTGTAAATGGCAAGAATTACAGGGATAAATGGCGCCAAAAAAACTGAGAGTATTGCTTTACAATTCCGTTTATCTGGCATGTTTTCATGCAGGCTCACAATTGTTGGGATGCCCGTTCTTCGTTGAAGCTTCCACTAAAATAAGCTTTTTGCATGATCTCCGAGAATAACATAAAGCCGGGCGTACTAAGTCGACGGATCTTTTCTCCACCATCGTGACGAGAGAATCGAACCATAATATATTCAACACTGCCTTTTTATTGAGATGAAACCGGTCAAGTCAGTCTTATGGAACGACGACTTCGAATCCCAGCTCTTCCCCGGCCTTCAACATAGAAGACGTGCATCGTGCCATAGTAGTTGGCCAGCCGCGAAACGTACAATTATATACGACAGCTGAGAAACAAAGTCGTCTGCTCCAATACACAGCTAAGGAATTGAATAGGGAGTCAGGTGGCGCCCGGAGCCGCTAGCAATGTCGTAAAAATGAGGTGGATGGAATACGGGTTAGAGAATTCGCTTCGCTCCGAGCTGTCACACGAAACGAAACGTGAGAGCGTCAAGAGGATGGCAAGGTGAGGGTCGGTACAGCTCGCCGACACGTCTTGCGAGTAGCAATGTCAGGCGTTAGTTTCCATTTGCACTACTCACTTTGATGCAATACTTCATCGGCTATTCTCAGGCTCTCCTGTAAGTAATTTGGCAGAGTATTGTATTCCGATGCCGTCCGTTAATCCTTCATCCGGGTTACAAGACGTTCCTATTAGACTTACAAGACTTATCCTTCAGGCGTCACCAACTGCGGAAGATATGTCTCTAGAAATACTTTTACGCAGTCACGTGTGGCATCGTATTCGGCATATGTCTATAGGCAGAATTCAATGGGGATTAGGATCTGAATTGAATCTACCCCCACAGTGAGTAAGATTCCTATATGATCAGCGCATGAAAGGCAAACTCCGAACAAAGTCGCCAGCACCTATCACCACTCAGCAGCCCTGCAACTCTCTTACGTTCTAAGTAGGCAGCGCTGGAAAGGTGCGTTCTCTCTGCAACGCGTCTCGGTCATACAACCATTAATTCTCAACTAACGATTTACAGCGACACGTGAGAGCGCCGGCGAAGACCACACCCGCTCCTCTATCCAATTCCTTTCATTATAATTCATTGTTAAGACGACTATTTCAATAGCGATCAAATTTCAATGCTAGATCGACTGCTAGTGGTAGCATGGCATGTGCTTGCTGGCTGAAGCAGCAGCAAAGCTGTCGCTCAAATATGTTCGCCCACTGAAGCTTGATTCATATTCTGAGTCCAACACCCCTGTTTTCAGTTCAATAAGTTCGAAAATACGAGATTGCTTTTGTTCTATACAGAGAGTACACCCAGTGTTTCCCTACTTTGTATGGCAGAAAGGTTGTGATGTAGGAAATAGTATTGGACATTTCAGTATCCATCAACACCAATAAGCGAGCCGCGGATTGCCGCATTCGCCTGTCTACGTTTGAAACCGATCGTGTTTCTTTCTGGGCGCGCATGAATGTACACGTTCAGTGACGTATGTCCTCAGCATAATACCCATAAGTCTCTTGAGAAAACATTTTTGCCTATCTTTTAGGTGAAGCGATGTCAAGATGCGATTTATGGCATTACACGGGGCGATATTGCGCAGCGACTAGGAGGAGGTGACGAGTAGCGAAAGTCAACGCACGACAAACGGTAACAGATTTAGGATCAATACTTTGCCTCTATACGTAAGGCTAAAATCCAAATCATAAAATGAATTTGGCACATGCGGCTAGTTCAATGCTTAATTGCATCGTAACTCACATATCCCATTGATCACTAAGAATTCAGTTCTCAGAAAATTACGTGAGGCAAAGGCAAATGTTCACAGAGAATGCAGAAGTTGCTTCAAAAAGTGTACAAAAGAAAGGGACGCACACATGCTTCTTTCTCTGCCAAAAATCTGCAATCGTTGCGGCAATATTTATTGAAACAATCTTTTTGTGCGAATGTTTTCAGACTAAGTAGAAACGTACTAATCTAACCACTAACCACTAATCATCATTTTTTTTTTCAAAGACCTGTAATAATAATTGATAATGGATACGACAGGGCCCGCCTTTTGTAACAATGTCTAAGCATAAGATACACGTTACATGAAGGAGTTCCCTCAGAAGTTCGACCGGCAAAATCAAAAGACAAGACTGCGACATGACGTCATGTCATATGGTCTCATGCGGTAGAGAAATTGTGACATGATTCGCGTCACACGGTCGTCAACGTGCTAACAATTACGTCAATTTATACCAAGAAGAGAAAGTCGCTAACCTGAATAATGGGAGTGTTAGCGCGTATCCCATGCTGTCAATAAATACTTCGGGATTGAGCTTCAGTAGAGCTTCGAGACCTAGAATAAATCCAGCCAAAGTTTGCAGCAGAAGTGTGAAGCGAGGATATAAGTCTGCTTCCACCAATCGACGAAGCCTGAAAAGAGGTACACCCAACGTAGACGACAGCACCTTCAAAGAGGTTATAAGAAAGAAAAGCAAAACAACGGGAAGTTGCAAAGTATTACCGAAGAAAAACAAAATGCACATTCTTCGGATCTACGGTGATTCCAAATCGTTGCTTTGCTTTCAAAAGAATTTGCTCTTTTGTGGCATCGTAGTCTCCAGAATAGACAAATAGTTGAAGATGAGGCCATCTAAAACGGATAGATAAAGTCCAATCCGGTGTCGTACAATACAAATGTGCCAGTCTACAGCTGTACACCAAAAATCATAAAGCGACTATATCATAGTCACATTTCACGATTCGCGAACAGTAGGTAAAAAAAGCTTTCTGCATGACAAGCGGCGACTTATGTGAAGGACGCTAAAGTCCCCGATTCTTGAATATTTCTCTGCTCAAATAGTAGCCGAAAATAATAAATGAAAAAGCGGTGAATGTGGCGACCTTATCACATCACTTTGAGTGAAAAATGACTATGACAAGTTGCTACCCGGAAGGAAAAAACAGGTTTCGGCTCTAGTCAAGTAAGAGAGGAGGACATGTGTGACTGTTAATGCCGCCCAGAGTAATTTCGATGAGCGAGTCCTTGGCCGCGAGAACTATTTCTTTTCCGCTGTTAACTCCACTCAGAGCTTCCTTCAACTGCAAAAATTTTGGCGGCACCAAACAGCACCATATACTCACCCCTTCCCTTAACAGAATAGAGCCCAGTTTTTTTTTACAGACAACTGGTAAGCTAATCCAGTTAAAATGTGAATGTAGAAGTGCCAAAAGGTGCGTCTGCGAAAAAAAAGCAAGCTAATGGTCAGAACACGAAAGAGGGCACTTCCCCCCCCCTCCCCCAGGAATTGAAATTTGGATGCGTTAAGCACGGCTGCTGACGCTTCTACGACCATTGTAATAAGCTGTCTATCAAAATAACACCATTAGCGCATACTATGTGAAAGCTATAATATAATTTAGACAATGACATAGTGTTCGGCATAACCACTTCAGATCGTATGACCTCCAGTTCAAACTACAAATGGTACCCTCGTGGCTGGAGCACGCGCCATCAATGCATGAGCGTGAAAACAAAAGATTAGGCAGTAAACACGATAAGCTGAGGTAGCGGTTATGAATGACGTCCAGACTCAATCGATGAGACCAGCCTTCAGCGCCCTGGTAAGGTGCTTAGATTAGCCTGTCTTGAGCGCCCGGCTTGCCCTCCAACGATGGGCAATACGAACGCGCGCAGCAAAAGGTTGCCCCTCCGACCATCGTGTGCACTGTCTCCCAGATTGCGAGGTTTGGCCATAATTCGTTGGTAGTCCTTTCTGGCGCAAAAGCGCATCACATCGTCTACTTAACCCTCCGTTATCGCATCACTACTCATCTTTCTCTTTCATGTACATCAGTTTCTATCGCGAGTTTTGTTTTTAGTGTCGACCAGTCCCTTTCTAGACACCACTTGTCCGTATTTGCATTCAGAATTGTAGCGTCCTTCAGACACATTTGAAACATAACTGCAGAGGCCTGCCGGTGTAAAATTCGGTGTATGACTGACCTTCAAAAGGATTTAAAGCTTAAATGGTTCAGGCAAGACTGGAGCTGGAGAAATGCGCTGAGACGCGGCCTCCTTGCCTCTACATCACCATACACGGCCTTGTACAATTTTATTTATCGGAAATAATCAATAATTTTAATACTCGAAATAGATGTGTGATACCATTACAAAACTTGGCGAAACTGCGATTCAACTCAGAATGAAAAAGAATTCCGTAACTGGCCATAAAAAAAGAATTTTCAACTTTTTGAAGTCAACTTCCACAAATTTCGTAACAAGTACAGCCAGCCATAGGCCCTTATTCAAATCTAAACGAGAACCGATTTGTGAACAGCCAACATAAGGTCCGTCAATTCAGTGCAAGCCATTCACATCTCCTACCACTCAATACCTACGTCTTAGTATTAGCTCCTGACGCCCCCCTTTTCATGTAATTGACAACTCACCCCCTCACGTTTAACTCCACAAGTGATATTCGTATAGGAGTCTGCACCGCACTTATACATATACTGGCTCAGCCAAAATGGTGAGCAAAAAAGTGTAAGCAAAAGAAAATCCAATTGGTGAGCAAAAGCGAGTTATGGGGATAAGCGAGAAAGTGACTCGCAGAGCACAGCAAGGCGGGCAAGTCTCAAAACAAGCCTCATTTCAGCTTTGGAAACAAATGACGTCATAAGAAAGACAAACACCCGCAGATAGCAGGAATATAGCACTGCACTGAAAAACCAAGCAACGCGCATACTTAACGAATTCATTCAACAAACCTCTGAAATCAAAACTGATCAGCTCCCAAGAAGATCCAGAGAAAAGAATACCGCACAAAATCCTTGGTGCTGTCTTCACGAAACTCATGGGTTGCGCAATTATTAAGATTTTCTTGGAAGTTCTAGTTATCACTTCTGCTTCGAGCTTATATAGTGGTAAATTTTTTATTTCGCCAACGCTTAGACAGACTCGTCGTCTCCAAAGGCCTGAAAACCTTCGCTCTAAAGTTCTGACGTTCTGTCGGAACGCTCTGGAAAACAACCCAAAATTCAACACATAAGCTCACCTTTTGCCACAGCGAAGTGTAGCAGGGTGCTACACACAGTCAATACATTAGTAGCGAATAACCTAACTCTGTTGTCCTTATGCAATTTTGATATTGCTGACAAGCACGTTCGCGAATTATGTATGGAAGTAACTCGCAGTGTTGCACAAATGGCGAGAGATCGTCCGTGATTGACACACCCACGTTTCGGTTACCCCGAGGCAGAAGTAAAAACTTAAGTACAACATCAACGAAAATGCCGGGGTTTCAAGATGAGAGGACTCGGAATTCGTCCTGGAAGCGTTTTGTAGTCGAAGATTCTCATGTTGCTACTATTTGGTTGTTGCAATCAAATGTCGCACAGATTTAGTGTCACCCCACCATGGCTGCATTTGGATATTCAGAAATACTTCTGCATTCATTCGTAAAAGGAAATCTAATAATATTATAAAGCGACTACTCGCTGGCCATATCGCTTAGTTTTTTTAATGAATTTTTCTTTGAACGACGACTGAGGAATTCCCAGCATGAAATCCCGTAACACGCGAATGTTCTACGACATCTTGAGGAACTGAACACAACTTCCACGAGCACTGCAGGCTTTCGTAAACAAAATGCGAACTGCATCAAACAATGCATTGGTTAGGCGAGAGAGAAAAAGAATGATTTCACGAAGTTACTTCACGACGATCAAGCTGCATTTTACGGAATAGATCATCAGCGAAAACCTGGCGAGGCTGGATTCAAGACATTTGACATATCCGCTAAACAGTCCTTGCCACACTGCATCTAAGTGCTGCTGAACCGTGTCAAAGCGGCACGCTGTGAAGGAGGAACGATCCTGAGACTATGAAAAACTCCGAATGTGGAAGTCCATGCTTACCTACGCACATTTGTCATAATTCTACGAAAACGAGAAGCGAAATTTATAATGGAAAGCCTAATATTTCCATGTATCGCACATATACGAAAGATGTTTGCACTACTATAGGTAGATGCAATCAACTAACCTCATGAAGTTACGACCGTCCGAATGCACCTACTTATGTTTACTCTACAAAATGTAGTATACTAGATTGGCACGTATACGAAAGCATTTTTTCTCTACGTGTTTTTCGTTCAGTCAGTGCATGTTTCTATCGCTAAACGACGCATTGTATCAGTTAGAGGCTTTCTACACTTATTTATCATTATTTATACTATGACTGTAATCAGATATAGCGCTTAGAAGTTGGCAACCCAACCGCACAAATCTGCGGCTCAACAGCTACTATTCATTAGCTTTCCAAAGGCAAAATCTGCCAAAGCAATAAACTCCATCGTATACATCTTACCTTCCCAAACCAACCCAGCGTTTTTCACTCAGTTTCAAATAACATTTACGTCGTCCGAATTGAGAATAATGAGGGCTTCAAAAACAGGTTGAATATGCTTCTTTTTATTAGAAACAGATGTGTCTTGTGTAGCAATCAAAGTCGTAAATAATCTCGATAAGACATCGCTGATTAGCTTCATGTTTTAATGCCTTCATTTAACCCATTCCGGAAGCCTGACACCCATGGGGTGTCAGGCCCTCCCTTTGATGAATCAAAGCAAATCCCTTTGATGAATCGAAGCAAATAGAAGAGGTCAAGGCTCCACTTCACCACTAAGAAGGCTTACTATTAAATTACTGAAAGAATCATTCTATTCATGTAAAGATAAAAAGTCAGGAACACCCACAGCACTAGGTGGAGAATTACCAGAGCAGTGGTAATTTTAATTTTTTTTCAAACTTGTCTCCTAAGGAAGCCTAGAGATCAAGAAAGGGATACGCATGAGAAATGCCTAGGTGTGCCGATTTTGACTGAAATGAGCGGAGTCCGCCTAGAGGGGGAGGAGCGTGTCCTCAGGCTAACGAACTAATTTCCTGTTTAGGAATTAGCGGGATCGACGGACTACTTGAACTCAGCCCTTTAAACCGCCTCTGCGTTCTCTCGTGGGTCCCTCTCCTCTCGAAGGCTTAGTCACAGGAGATTCACCCGTTCTCTAATCGGGTGTGCTCTTGCCATCGCGGCAGGACCATTGAGGAAAAATCAGGTAGTCCGTAAACCCCCTAATCCGAGAGTTGCTAGGGCTCGGAACGAATCAATAGGAGCTAACGGTGGACAGTTCGAAACTTACAATAGGCCGTCCATGCACCGAGATGAAGGAAGCTAAATCAAAAAAATTCTCAATGAGATCAAATAAGCTTAGAGTCTCGAAAAAGACGATAGATGCTATAGCCTCTTTAGTTCAGCAAAATGACAGCAATTTGATTGGAGCTAGGAGTTGAGTCGAACTTAGAGTTCGAGTGTTGAGTGGGTACATATCGACCATGCGATCGCACGATCGATACGCGTATACTTCATAACAAATGCAAACCATGACCCGAGCAAAACACAACCTCATTTCCTCTCCCTCTCCCTTACACAATCTTGTCGTTAAACCACAGAGGCGGCGTGCATAGAGATCAGGAAGTGCACAGAGCCTCCCCACTTATAAGTCTCCATAATTGGGTGATTTGTAAATTTTCATTTGTAACAAGAAGAGAACGGAAAGTATCTATACATTATAATAAGAATGACACCTGGACTTCGGAAGCAGTCTCTAAAAAACATTTGCCTCGAGCAGGTGCACAGAAAATCCATACACTGATTGGAGAATTGGTGGGAGAAACAGCACCCAAAACAGTAATGCAAAACAAATGGAACATTGGCAGCCTGGTAGGGCTCCCCCACTTTCTTCATACTTTGGCACGCAGCAAAGCGTGGCCGAATTGATAGTGCCCGCGAACTAGGCTGATGGAGCGTTTTTAAAGGTACCCGCATAGTTCGTGGGCACCACCGACTCGTCCGCACAACAAACCGTGAAGAAAGCAGGGGAGCCGCCTGGTACTATCAAAAGGCAAGAAATAAAGAGCAATAAAAAATACTTGCTCAAACTGACATCAAATTGTTAACCACTTTCGTTTTGAAGGATCCCTCCTGGGGCCGTAAGGTATGCTTCCCCGACTGGTAGGGGGACGAAAATCTCTATAAATTTTTCTGTTTTGAACGATACTGTTTCTTCATTTTCAGTGCGTGTTTACTTTAAACTACACACATATATTACATGTAGGCCCTTTATCAGGACAATCCCAGTTGGGAAAACGGAGAAAATTTAAAGGGATTTTCGTCCCCCAAACCTTCGGGGAAGCATACCTTACGGCCCCTGAAGAGTAACATGCTCCTAAGGAACTGAACCTACTATTCATGCGAGAAAATGGAACATAAGGAAAAAACAAACTTTTGCTGCATGGTCCGGATTGCACACCATAGTACTCGTTCTCCTCCTCCACCTGCATTGCAGTAGGGATGGAAAAACGCAACAACGTCCGACTTCCTGTAATGACATGCTTACTGAAACATGTTGAAACATTGAGAAGACCTCCACTTGTTAGCTCTATCAAAATATTCACGAACTGTTATAATATTACCAGCATTCAGAATAGAACTTCACCGATTCCTTAACACGATGACGACAGCGTAACGCAGTAACGCGTACCACGTTGCGCACCACGCGGTACAATGACGCGGTAAAGCGTCACACCAAGTCATCCCTTTTTCTTGCGCCTGCATGACCTATTGCTAAGGTCTTCGTACTCATTATACAGGCCATCTATAAATAAACTAAAAACCACATGGCTCACAGAAAGGCCAAATATTCCTTAGTTTGGCAGAGGTTTTCCATACCTTACAGATGTGACTGTTCAGCTCATTGCTCGTTTTCTTTTCGTTAACGTAAACATGTTGATAAAAAGGAATAATAGAAGCGAATATAAACCTTCGTATAAGAATATATGTGATACAACCACGATCAAATTAATAGTGGAACCGTTGAAGGGAAAGTAAGTGGTATTTGTCTTTTCATGGCCCCTAACACGTCATTTCGGTCGAATTTCCATTACTACAACTCCTGATAAGTTAGACAGATCGAACATCATTGAAAACACTTCATCGAATTTAAGTATTGCGGATTCACAGCTCAAAACCCTTGGATTTGGTGTGCAGCGCCGGTGCTCGCCAAATCGCTCTGGTCCCACGCGGTGCAAAAACGCAAAACGCGCAATGTCGTCAACGTGTTACAAAACCTAGTCAACCTATGACAGCCATTCGCCAAATTCAGCTTGGGTAGCAGTGACTCGAGATTAAGATAGTAACATTGCAATGCGAACCGACAACTCAAATCCTAGGATTTCGCGGAATACGTCCCCTTGAACACCTCACCTCGTTAAGTGCACAAAAACGTGCTCAGTACAAGGAGTGTATTTCGCTAGGATGGAAGTGACTTATCCAATTTTTGCAGCGCGGAACTTTTTCACTGCAGAAACCCCATGTCCACTTCTGACCAGTGGTGAACTTGCGGTTTCCGCGGCGTGAAAAGCTTCGCGGTGGGAGAGCAAAAAAATCACTTTCCGTCCTAGCGCACCACACTCAACATGCTCAAAAAACACACCCATTCCTAATTTATTCGAGTGCTCTGTTCTCCAGCGATATTTTAATCCATGACATTATGTTCGCATGAGCTGCTAATTTGATTCAAGTTTAAAAACGCTCCACGAGCTGTGGTAGAAAGACTGAACCTTCCGAAGGATTACCATGTATCGAAGACCGAGTGCACAGAAAAATTCTTGTATATCCATGTAGTACCTACTTTTGCAATACACCCTTAGAAGAGAAAGGATGTCTGAGGAAGCCTATCTTGTTGCTGGCTTTTCGTAACTAACTCTCGAATAAACATGAATGTGGGAGAACTTTTGAGCAGGAATTGTAATCATGATGGAATCGAAGGTAAACAAGGATTAGTATCAAAAAGGCGAGAAGGAGCACAGATAAACGTTTTGCTGAACACTTTGATCACAAAAGGGGGAAAAAAGGCCCGAATCAAACGATGTAGGCGATTTGGGCCATAGATGAGACTCCCTCTTTCGAGCCATGCACATATCACGCCGCACCGAGCTGAGGGTAAGAGGTCTGATGGGTTTCTATTGGGGAAATATCCCCGACGATCGTATGCAGCAAGCCCCGAAGGTCGTCAAAGACATGTTCCCGTCCCCGGCCGGAGCTTGCTGCATACGGCCCCTGGTTCTACTGAAGCACTGCTACACAAGCATATATTTTAAAAACTTCTGCAATGTCCAGCAACCCGTTTTCGAATAGCATTATCAAATGGGCCACCTTTAGTAATAACAGCCTAGGCTGGTGTCAGAGGCCGCGATCTGTCGCAGGTTCCGCGTCATTGCACGAATCGCGCGACGGTTCACAGAAATCACAAAAGCCCGATCAATACTGCATGGTGCTCTCCAATCCCGCCGCCATTCCTGGTTGAAGGTAACGGTTGAATGGCGACTGTTCACAATTCTACTTGCTTCATATTCAGTGTTTCGAATGTTCAAATGAGGCGCTTGCGATTTTTGGGATTTGCGCGAATTCGGAACCGCGCGAAACCTGCGACGGATCGCGGACTCTGACACCATCTCACACTACAAAACCTGTCTCCATCAGATATGCCCAACTCGAAGCGTGGGAAAACGCTCTTTATGTAATCAGCGCATAAGAGAATAGAGGATAGCAGTAAAAGCAACTAAGACGTACAGCTCGTATTACTGCTGTAAAAGGGCACTATTTACTTCCTGTTTCACATTTTTGACACTTTTCAACGGGTAGGTTCTAATTCAATGAAGAACACATCTCACCTTCGTGTTCTGACGATGAGAAGAAACATAAACAGAAAAAATATTGCCCAGATCATCTGTGTAGAAAAACAACCTGAAATTTGCATTTCAAATTATCTTATTGGATTACAAAACCTGAATATGTACAAGCGAATGAAGGTTCTTTGATTAGCATAGGTGTTAAGTCCATCTGTTCCGTTAAAGAAAGAAGAGATCCTGCAGAAAAAAAAGAGAAACTAAGGTGGAAATAGACACAAAGAAAGTATCATGACATATGTGACGTCGAATGAGAGGATCATGCAAAAAGAAACATCCAAACAAACACGCACTCACATCTACTGTATACACTCAATACAACACGCCTATTTGTGAAACTTCCAATTTCGGCAAAGCAGCTTATTTATGTTTGCAATAATTTATTCTTGCAGTAAGACCGCTGTCACACTCAGCGACGGACAAGCGATGGAGCGACGCGATCAAATATTTTCTAACCTAGCACTACCCAACGTCAGTACTGCTACCTTCCACCGCAATACAACGGATGACAATCTTCCTTTCGCTCTATGAGTTGGGGTGATTACACAAGAACTAATAAGGACGATTAAAAAGCGTATAGTGAAGGCTGCGAGTTTTCACTAGCGTTTCTCCTCCAGCATTTTTTTCAGAGTGAATTTCACAGCCTTAGAGCGATTACGTAACCCAAACAGCCCACAAGAGACCAGTGGAAGGATCAACGAACTAACAATAAGAGGCAAACTACCACACACATATGCACGTAATGCTAAGTGGACTCCTCTGAACAGCAGTAAATAGTTGAATTAGTGAACGTGTTTGGCATGCAAAGTATGGACCAAGAAAGAGCTTTCAATAGCAAAAACATGCAGAGGACCGAACAGCGCCAGCTCGAACACGCCGCCAGCGTATTGATCGCACTGACGTCTGCTTGTCTTCATGCGCTCTCACGAAAGGGGAAGGCTACGAGACTAGCAACTTTTTCTAAACAAAACATGGGAATTGAAGACTGGGTGCCTCATAATAATTGTCGCAAAAGAAACCGTAGCACCAAAGCTCGTTCACCACATTCATCACACAGAGATGCGTACCACTCCCTCACGATTTTCAGACCAAAAGAGAATTAACACGCCGGGGATACGATGATTAATCGACCGGAGAACAACCAGCAAATGTATATACAAGCGAGCTGGTTGCTGACTTCTAAGCAGAGCGAAGGCTTCGACTGAAGCGTTCTTCCCGCTTTTGTCATCTCTAAATTAGCCAGTGTACCTCAGCCACTCACTGCCTATGGAATGACGAAATCAGAATCAAGAAAAGGGTCGCAGGAAAGATTCGCATATGGTCTTCAGATTGATAAACATGTTGTGCCCCGCATTATATCGCTTTCAAGGAACCTGTACAAGAGAAATTACGCTGGGTTGTACAACAACGTCTAGCCTTCTAGAATTGACATGCCAAACATAATGAGGACAAAGACATGTTTTTCCTGATAATTGTCTTCCCTCTCCGTGGAAAGTACAAAATAAACGACAAACTCAAAAAAATCTCGAAATATTGTGAAGCAGGGAGTAGCAGCCGTAAAGTTGATTGTCAGCTGTGTACTAGGCGTCAAATGACTCCTCATCCGACGGCTTCAGATTACGGTGCTGGCAAAGTGCCAGCGTCTGGCGGCGGTTTTGAATTCGACGCGAGCTTCGTGAAGTTTGGGACTTGCCGTCCTTGTGCAAGCTTTTTTTGTTCTCTCTTTTATCTATGGTCTCGTGTGAAACTCAGATGATAGGGCGCTCTAGCATGAACTTCATGAAATTCAGACCATGTTCTACGCTCAATTCGTGCTGTCGAAGAAAGGGCCACTTGCAAAGATTTGGTTGGCTGCGCATTGGGAAAAGAAGCTGTCTAAAGCTCAAATCTACGAAACGAATGTGCAAGATGCAGTAGAGGAAATATTGCAACCAAAGGTAGGGTAAATTGATTAAAATCTCCTTTGCTGAAAGGGTGTTATTCGTTAGTTATAGGTCAAAATGGCTCTTCGAACTACTGGACATCTTTTGCTTGGGATCGTGCGAATATATTCCAGAAAGGCAAAATACTTGCTAGCTGATTGCAACGAAGCATTTCTCAAAATTAAAATGGCATTTCGTCCTGGACAGGTTGAGATGTTGGAAGATGGAAAGGAAGCGCCTTTCGCTGCCATTTCACTTCCCGAAGTGAGTTATCTCCTCAGTATTCATTGTACTATGCTATAAAGGTTTTTACTAAGGTCTACACGGATTTTGACTCTACATTGCCGGAATTCAATGAAGCTGAGTTCGCCACCCACCTGCAGGTATTGTTCTTGTACTTGAGGGATGGGCTTATTTCTGCCGTTCAGTGCTACTCAAGGGGACCCAAATATGTACCATTCAACATGCAAAATGTTTAAGATCAACCAAAGCAGGATAGACGATATCACACTGAAGGAGGACCACATTTCTGATCAACATATGTTCGGTGCAGAATTTGCTGTAAGTGTGTTTGTATTTGTATGCAAAATGGAGGTTCCTTGGAAAACTCTTCTTCCTATGTCTCACATCTTTGAGTAATCGACGGACAAGGCAGCTCGCAAGAGCTGTAATCATGTTTAAAAACATTGCATCTATTCTACTCAAGTGTATCTGGAATGGGGGCATCATGGCGTGGGGCATCATGGCGTGGAGCAAAGCAGGAAACATTTCTATTTCCTATTCGCTTAGTTCCCTTTTTGCAAAGGCAATAAGCTTCACTTACCACAGGGCTAGTTTCTTCCCAGTCGAGTATGGTCCAACATCTACCGCGGAAAGAAAGAGATCATAGCTGGCCTGGACGACGCACGATCTAAATCTTAATTCCCATACCGCGCGCAAGGTAAGCAGCAGGCACTTGCCACTGCACTTCTCGCCAGTTAAGGAAAATACGACGAGGAAAGATTAAAGATTATTATCTGTATAAGCGCAAAAGCTTACCATAAGGTGGCAGATTTCAAAAATATTGTGTTTCTATGGGTTAATAGTCCAGATTAAGTCCCTAGTACTCATGCAATCGGGGTGATGCGTTACCATAATTCAGCAATGTGCTGTGTCCAGTTAACTTTCTATCATAAAGTGACGTTAGTGGGAACAGGCAGGAAGAGTGAACCGTCAGCCACATCTGGGGCCGTAAGGTATGCTTCCCCGAAGAGTTAGGGGCGAAAGTTCCTTCAGATTTCCTCTGTAGTCCCAACTGGGATTGTCCTGATGAAGGGCCTACATCTAATATATGTGTGTAGCTTAAAGTAAGCATGCATTGAAAATAAAGAGACAACAACAGTATAACACGTAATCAATAAACCATTGGCTGCGCACTGCATTCTGTGCAAGGGAACTGGCTCCAAGTCGGTAAACCTCGCGGCTCATCAGTATTTCTTGTCCTTGATTTAGCTTTCTGCTCGGTACATCTTACCTTACTGCCCGCAAAACTCCCGCCAATCTCGGTTGTGCACGCCAGCTTTTCAAATTCAAAGTTCTCTACTCCTACTTCACCTCTGGTGCTTTTTTTCAGGTCCTCTATATCATCTCGAGCCGAATTATGAAGTCTTGGTAAATGGCGTTATTATAGGTTCACGCAACCTTTACTGAGCAGACCTGCCCCACTTTGATGCATGCTTAGCCCAACAATGGCAGTCAACCCTACCCCATACCCTCAATACTTTTGCACATTTTTCCACCGTCGCCGGAACTTCCAAGAACCGAGTTTATGAAGGCGTGGCAAACTCCCGCCCACATCCGGTGTGCCACGTCCCACGTTCACGTATCAACTGCTCCACTCCTACTTTCACCTCCGGAGTATTTTTTTCATCTCTAAGTCATCGTCGGAGCCGACATTTATATTATTGTAAATTGCGTTTTATAAGTCAGTCTCGAATTTCGAGTCAGACTCCGCCCGACTTATGATGCATGCTTAGCCAACAATGGCTACGTCAACCCTACTCATACCCTCATACTTTTGCAACATTTTCCCCGGCCGCTCGGAACTTCAAGTACCCGGGAGTTAATGAGGCCGGTGGCCAACTCTCGCTACACCTCCAGGGTGGCGCCACGCCGAGGTCGTTCAGCCATTCAACTCCACTCCTAAACTTTTCACCTCCGGGTATTTTTTTGTCTAACTCTCTAAGTTCATCTCGGGAACCGAACTTATGAGTCTTGTAAATAGGCGTATAATAGTCACCTTAATTTCTGAGGGCCGCACCCAGCACCCACTTTGTGCTAATTGCTTAGCCTCAACAATGCGCAATCTAACTACCCCTACTTACCCATACCGCCTCAACTACTTATGCTACAATTTTTCCCTCGGTCGCCTGCGACGAATGAGAAAAACCAAAACGCGCACCGGAAAGAAAAAAAAAAGGAATCGGGGGCGGATGAACATTCTACGGATACCGAGCTGTATTGCAGGGCTGGCAAAACATCCTGCCCACATCCGGGTCGTGCTCACGCCCATCTTCCTGATTCAATCCTCTCCCTACTTTTTACCTCTGGCGCATTTTTCAGATCTCTACATCGTCTCGGAAATGCAAGAATTATAGGTTTGTATAGGGACCGAAAATGGGGCTACGCGCTAATCTCTTGTGGCAAACCCCGCCCACTGTTCGCCTGGGCTCGCGCCCAACCTGATATCAAGCTCGGTACTATCGTCTCTTCCCCAACCTTACTTTCTAACTATTTCCCATCTCTGAACTTTATTGGAACGAAGTTATGAAGTCATCATGTGCAAACCCCGCCCACTTTGTTATGCTCCGCCCGCAACAACAGTTGACCTCTCCTTTCCTCTCTGCCAACCCTCACCAATTCTTTTGTTTGTTATTCGCCGTGCTACTTTATCCACCGTCCCCATAACCCTTTTCTCGCGATTCCCGCACTCACTTATGAACCGACTTATGAAGCCTAATTGCAAACTCCTCCCAACATTGATGTAATCCACGCCATTCTGCATCTTTTCCTCGAATTTAGCCTTCCCTCCCCTCCAACTGACCATCTATCCTTTGTTTTCCCGGTCTCTAATCATGCTATCGGACCGATTATGAGCCTTGTAGAAAATGGCTGTACCCATCCACAAACGACACCCTCCGCCTACATTGTGGCGGCCTTCCCTCAGTACATCATTCAACGCTGTGAAAAACCTTAGTCACCTGCTTCACTGCACTATTGCGCTCCCTAGTCTGTAAGGCTCCCTCTTTACACCCGAGTTATAGAATAATTTCCCACAGAGCACTCCATCCGTTCCTGGAGAACGCCCGCCACCGAGGTGGCTCCTCATTTTCGATATGGCTTTACCAACGCCAACCTATGCCCACTTTTGTCTCACCGCTCCCTCGCCGCGTCTTTAGTGACTTTAATTTTTGAAAAAAATCAAACCTGCACTCTAAACGTCCCCTGTGGGTCGGGCTCCGCTTGGCACTATTTGTTTTTTACTTCCTAGGATATGATCATACCCATCCCCAAAACTTTTAGCTGACCCTGTAGGTTGTTGTTTCTCTTTGATACCGCGGAATTCGTGCCACGACACTGCAGACAACAGACAACCCCCAAGCGCTTATAGTTAGTAGGATATAAAATCCAGAAAAAGAAAAACAAAAAATTTAAATGGACTTTCGTCCCCGCAACCATTCGGGGAAGCATACCTTACGGCCCCTCCTGGTGTTCGGCCTGTGTTTATTTTTGGTGGCGCTTCAAGAAGTCACCCAAAACCCAACTGAAAGAGCCTATCTCCCCTCTTACAAAATTGATTTTGATGCTCAACATTTTTCCTCACTCAGTAACAGTTCCTGTCAGCATAGCTTTTTGCAGTCTATTGGTGTTTGTTGTGCACAGAATGTGCGGCTTTTTGAACTACTCCTTATTTGGACTTCCGGTACGTTCTTCTCATCATGAAACGTTTCAGAGCGATGAGTTTGGAGATACGGCTTTTGGGCCAGTAACCTTCGGGATTGAGGATGATTTCGGTGAATTTCCACCTCTGGCTCCTGCAGCTGAAGTCAGGTGCGATTTTGGCCAATCTTGTTAACTCTTCTGTGGTTAACGTAATTCTTCTTTGATTTCTTATGAGTGCTATGTTTCAGTGGAGTTGAAGTGCAGCGAGATGTGAGCAGCTTCATATCCGGAGATCGATTGGCCCTGTAAGCTTTGTTTTTTTTTAACCATTTTTATTCCTACTGCTCCATGTTTTAAAACCTAGTCGAGATATTCGTGGAGCAACTCCAAGCTTGGAGGGAGCTAAAGCTCCGGGTGTCAGCATTTTTGCCGACGATGATTTTGGAGGTATGGATATGGGCGGCGAAGAAGATATGGAAGGTAAGTTAGAGCTTTATCACTGCTTTATTTACTGGATTTCAATGTAATATAGTTGCTTTCATCATATCCAAGCTTCTGCCTCTATTTGCTTATCGAGTTTCTCAGTGCATTATAATTACGAAGTAGTTACAATCGCTGGAACAGATTCAGCCGTTCCTTTGTCATCTAAATACTTTCTCTTTTCCTCCACCTCTACCTGTTTTCTTTGAACTCCATTCTTCTGTGTTACTTACCTTTCCACTTCTGCTTTTACAGAAGGTGAACAATGGCTGTGTTTTCTTCATTTTTCGCACGCAGTTTCTAGATTTGCTCCTCTGCCTATGTCTTTTTCAGCAATTTTTTGCTGCATCCCAATTAATATGGTGAATTTGGTTAGATAAGTGAACTTTGGTTGCATGGAAATATACTTAGTGAAGCTGTAGCTTCGGCTTTTGGAAGACGTATATAACTCCCGAGGCTCCGAAACAGTTAATTTGAAACAGATTTTCATTAATAAACCACAGAGAGTCAGTCACCATAGTCAGTCACATGAGAGACACTCGTCAACTTGTTGAGATGGGAATGCGGTTTCTCGTGTTTTTGCGGGATGCTAGCGCACCTTTCTTTTATTTTCGAAAGATAATTCGTTTCCGCACAAACGGCTATGCTGCTACCGAACTTGTTCTCCATGCGCAACTGCTGATATTTGCCATCACAAACTTTTTTCTAATGTTACCAAACCAAGTGTAAATCTTTTCGATGGACGCGTAAGGAATTTCCAAGTATTCGAAAATCTTTTTGAATTCAAAAGCTTCATATCGGGTCGGATTCAGATCTTTTTTTAGATTAGTACACTGCTAACTGCTAATCAAACCAGTATCACTTTTTCGAAAATAAGAAGCCACATCTAAGCGAAGCTCTTTCAAGGAAATAAGCTTTACGTAGCAATCAGTGTAAAGTGTGCGCGCAGACCATGGCCATTAGAAGTACTCCTTTCTGATTGATATAGTCTCGATAAAAATATGAAATCGTCAAACCGATTTCCTTTTTTTGCTGCGCCTCAGCTTCAAACTGCTATTGGAGAACTGCCTTCGAGGTTATCACTTTCTTCGTCGTAAGAGACCCGTCAGATTCGGCGGTTGTGCAAGCGACGGACAAGCGACGGCGGTCGCGATCGCCCGTCACTTGCCAGTCGGTCGTCCGTCGCGCGATTGGCAAGCGATTGCAATCGCTCTTGCAATGTGCACAAGCGACGAGCGATTGGTCCCGCCCGCAATCGATATCAGTTGGCAGGGGGAAGAGGCTGCACGCTTCATTATTTTCGCAGGGTTTCCGTTTCGTTCTGTTTTTTCGAGTTTTGCCCATTCTCCTTATCACGTTTTTTTTTCTTACTAGATATTTAGAGTATGCACATCCAACAACGTCAGAGAAACGCTCACTCTAAAACGAAACAGCATTGCTAAAGACATAAACCCTTCCACAACCACGATTTCTCAACGCGACAAACGAGGAACAATTCAGCAAACGTTTCTTTCACTGTTCATTACAATTGTAAACAAAAGAAAAACAGAATGAAACGGAAACACTGCGAAAATAATGAAGCGTGAACCCTCCTCGTCCCTGCCAGCCGACATCGGTTGTGGGCGTGGCCAATCGCCCTTCGCTTGTCCGTCGCTTGCACAGTCGTCGAGTCTGACGGGTCTCTAAGGTGAAACTATTAGTTCAGTGATGCTGAGTATATAATTACGACTACTGGTACTCAAGGGTTTGGTATAACGGTGGATCACATGCGTAGTCTTTGCTTCACACGGTCTTACATTTTATACGGGTGATCGGGGAGGAGCTCACGTTAAATCTGCACTAATTTATCCGTCGCTTCCAAAATTACAGATCTCACTTTTTTGTTATGAAATTTTTGATACTTGGATCGCATTCATAAACAAGGTCCGACTCTTCCTTATTTCTCCTACTCAATACTGTTGAACGTATTGCAGGTTTGGAAACCGCTGATGAGTTACAGCTTGGTGCTGCTGCAAATAATTTGGGTAAGCGTTGACTGCTTCTCGTGTGAGCCGTACTGTAACCAACTTTTCAACAGGTGGTGTGCCAGAAACACAAGAAAGCTTTACATTGGAACCACTTGAAGCCGGTGCGCTTGAGCGTCCACAGGAGCGTAGACGTCGAAGACGTCGTTTGATCATCGACGAACAGAAGAATATTAGCGGTGAAGAGATGAAGTCAAACATGGCGGACTACTCGTAAGTTTTGCGGTCATTTCGATCGATTGGAATAGTTTTCCAAGCTCTTCAATTCTGACTTCATCAACCTTTTTTTATGCGCATTAGCGACAGTGTGACGCGCAAGCGCGCACATTCCCCATGCGAATTAGGCTCCTCTCGTTCGATTTATTTCGCGTTTTTCATGTCCCAGAACATTGTATAAATTATCGTATCCAGAGAACAGTGTACTCAGCAACTAATAGAATTATTGGGAATTGATGTTGATTTTGGCAAAATATTAGGTTGGCTGATTTGGTGGTGGGGTCTGTTCCTCCAATTGGTGCCACTGGGAACTGCTCACTTATAGCAACAGTCCAGGCAGGGTTTCAACTACTTGGTCATTAGGCCGTCAAAGCATGCCTCAGCCCAATAAAGTTTATAGGAAATGTCTTTAAGTTCAAAACCTACCTCTAAAATGCGCTGGAAGGGGTCGAAGTCCTCTTGGAGGGGGCGGATCACTCATACCAAGGCGGATCGCTCAACATACGCTGTGCAGAGCGCGTGCTCGACTAGCGGTCGTTGCGGGACCGCCGCGCTGTATGAGGTCGATTCTATAAGAACGCAACTGACGCGCTTCAGTTACGATTGCTGGCAAATAGCCATGTATTTGCAAGAATGCATGGCTATTTGCCACCAATGCAATTGTATCGCATGTACTGCGGGCAGGTTCGGACAACTCGTCCAACACACGTCGACCCCATCGGCGATGTCAGGTGGGGGAGTCCCTGTTTAAGCTCTGCCCGACGTTTTTTTTTCTACTTTTTCTTTCTCAATTGACCAACTTCTCACCTGCAACGTCATTATAGATGGTCCTTACCCGCGAATTCGTTCCTGGATTGTTGCTTTATGTGGGCTGAGCTGATCACGGACATCCGAATGCAGGCGGCAGGCCCCAGTGACAGACCGACCTACGAATAGCCACGTCACATTTGTGCGAGGGTCTCCGATGCAAGGGCGACACCGGGGGGGGGGCAACTAAGCTAGTCCAAAAGTCCCGCAACGTACGGAAGACTTCCGTTGCTACGTTAAACGTTGGCACGTTAACGGGCCGCTCGTACGAATCAGCAGAAGCTTTAGAGCGTCGACGGATTGATTCCTGTGCCGTGTAGGGAACGAGGTGGTTCTGCTGCAGATCGAGGAATATGGGTCGTGGCTTCAAAGCCGTTCTTTGTGGTGGTCCTAGTACAACGCAAGGTGTCGGAATAGTTGTTGACCGATTCCGTGACTCGATCGTAAGCGTTGATTGCTTAAACAACCGCCAAATGAAGGTTGCTGTCGCCACCGATACCACTTCTCTTATGCTTCACAGACTGCTCTGAGCAAGCCATAGACGAGTTCTGGACCTTGTTGGATGAAAATATCGCAGATGTACCGTCATAAGAGGCTGCGGTTATCGCAGGTAACCCCAGTGGTCACGTTGACGCTGCGAATGACGCAACTGCTACGGTGGAATCGTATATGGGTCACGTAACACCGATGACGAACGAATTCTTGGGTACGCAAACTTACACGATCCCACTATCGTGAATACAAATTTCCGAAAACATGTTTCCCACCTCATCACTTTCTACAGCGGTACTGCAAGAACGCAAATCGACCTTATCCTCGTCACGCAACGCGATTGAGGTCTTTTTACAGAAGCGAAGACCGTGCCGTAAGGGCGGTCACGACGCAACATCGATGTGGACTGGCAAGAATCAAGTGGTGGCAATTGAAGGAGAAGGAGGCGGCCACGATATCCACCATTCGGTTACCGGCGGTCGGTCGCGACTGATGGAAAGGTGCTGGAGGCAATGATCCTTTCTGCTCGTTCCAGCCTCGGCATGACAAAACCTGGGCGACGGAGGACTGAGAAGCAAGCGTGGCTATAGAGGGACGATGTCAGAGAAGAGTGCGCGAGAAGAAGAGGCTATACACATATTTTTCGGTGAAAAGACAATCCACAACTGGCGGAGTTATCAGGCTGCTAAGAATGCGGCAAAGAAGTCCGCTGCTTCCGCAGAAGCTGCGCAATTTGCTGATCTCGGCTAGGAACTCGAGACGCGCGATGGTGAACGGTATGGTTATTGTCCTGCCAAAGTGCGTCATCATCACTCCAAGGACAACGAAAAGTTTTTTTGGCGTCAACGACTAAAATGGTGAACTCCTGATGGACCGAAAGAAAGCAGTGAAGCGATGGCACGCCTACTTCAAGAATATCTCAGCGGTAGAATTTGTTCATCCAGCACTTCCTTATGTCCCGCTAGTGCATGGTGCTGTGCAGAAAATAGCCGTTGAGGAAACGGAAAGGGCTCTAAGGAAGGTGAAGTCAAGAAAAGCCACAGTCCCCGATGATTTGGGGACCGACATATGGAAGTCAAAGTACAGGTGTCCTGCTGAATGGTTGAACAGGTTCTTCAACCAGATCGTAGCAGGAAGGAAAATGCTTTCCATCAACCAGTGTGAATTTGTGTCAGGCTGCGGCACATGGTGCAATACGTGCCGCTCATCACCTTCTGAAAGGACATCGCGAAAAAAGTAACTCCGTGTATCTTGCCTTCCTGGACATGGAGAAGGCTCCCGATTGCGTTTCTCGAGAAGTTATATGGTATGTTTTACGACAGCACAACGTTCCTAAAGAGCTTATTGAGTGGGTGGGCATACTCTACTCCAATCCAAAGAGCCGGGTGCAAACGGTATTAGATACTTCGATGGAATCCGCTGTCGGTGTGCACCAGAGATCTGCGCTTTTCCACTCCTATTCATTGTCGCCATGGATGCCATTTCGCGAGATCTTGAGAAGCCCGCTCTACGGACGCTTTTCACGCTGATAACGTGATGCTCGCCTGCGAAGACAAACACCTATTCGAGCAGCAAGTGCAGACTTGGCCCGATCGCCTGGTGATGTTTAAGCTCAGGTTGAACGTCAAAAAATCGAGTACTTCACAACCGGCTCAAATGAGTTTGGTTCGATCAAGACTAACGGAGCTGAGCTTATACGCTCGACGACCTTCAAGTATCTTGGATCGGCAATCGCGTCCGACGGCAGCCTGATCTCTGAAGTAAACTCCCGGGTGAATGTAGCTCGGTCCAAATGGCGCTCGATGACTGGCATTCTCTGCAATAAGTAGATACCAGAGCGACTGAAATCCAATATCTACAGGGCTGTCGTCCGACCAATCGCCATTTACGGCGCAGAGTGCTGGCGTGACTCAAGAATTTGGGGCTCATCTCAGTGTAATGGAGACAAAAATGTTGCGCTAGACTGCCGGGGTCACGCGCGGACCACAGTCGCAACGAGACCATCAGAGAGCGGTTCGGTGTTCCCATCGCTGACAAGATGCGCGAAGCTTACTTAAAGTGGTACGGTCACGTCCTCCGCACTAATGACGACAGTGTCCGTAAGATCGGTTGAGACTTTCACGTGCCAGGAAAGCTGCCGAGAGGACGCCCGAAGCAACGATGGCTCGGTACGTTGCATTAGGACTTGAAATTAGTTGGCCTCCATCCCAATCAGGCATGCAATCGGAAGACTGGCGTAACAGACCAGGAAAGCGGGCATCGTCACCGGGTAGGACAAATCTAAAGAATCAGAAGCTTAGTTGGGATAGTTTGAAATGTGGCTTCCTTTTGTGTCTTTGATTCTCAGCTAAATCACAATCTCGTTTCCTCTAAGCGTCAATGCTTCGTGACAAAAGGACAAACCGAGTAGCTGAGATGGAACGGATGTTTCAGGTTGATGTGGATTGCTATTGTTTCCATAATGAAATTGATTGATGATTGAAAACGACATTTTAAATTGGCCAACTTAATACTCACAAAGATGCCGTGATTCATCGCACAATGGGCTGCTGTCACTGTATCAGGGTCGAACAATATTACAGCGTTCTGATCTGTTTATGTAAAGCAGTGTTACCCTTATTATTTTTTTATCATGCACTCTAGGTGCGCCATCGGTGAAAAAGGAGGAAACCATCAGGGTAAGTAAAAGACCATGAAAGGAAAAAAAAGATTAAAGATAGAGATAGTGATTAAAGTAAAAGATTACTAGATCCCTCACGATTAAATTTATAAACACCCAGTTTTGGACCATATGTCATATTTTGATGTTTGTCTGCGGCGGCACAGATGTCTTGACCTTACTTTTTCATTTTTTTCATCGCTGTGGATTGCTTTCTAATTGTGCCTTTTAGTTCCTTACCATTTATGGTCAGTTGAATTTTCTAGAGATACACTACAACCTTTGGATCTGGCACCTCCAACTCGACGGCTTATGCGCTTAAAGGAGTCTGGAACTGTCGAGAAGCTTTTCCATCTCCCAGGATGCACTTTCACGAAAGCTAAGCCACTTGTCAGGGTAAGGTTTGAAAGATTCACTAAACGCGCTTGGTCATGAGAATACACTTGATCATGTGGGGAAATATTTATTCACTGATGCATAGCATAATATTTTCCCCCGTATAGTTTTAATGCTTACTGAATTCCTAACAACTCGCCACAGTTCTCTAATCGTTTGGCAGAGAGAATGTTAGCGAGGAGGGCAGCACTGATGAGAGTCGCATCAGTGAAATCACTGGGTCATTGCTCATGGTGTTTCTTCATCCTGGCACCAGTGACCACCTTCGCTTAAATGGTCTGTATTCCGGTCGGAAAGTCCGTTTTCAACACGTTTATGGCAGCGCAGGTTTGGCGTTTTTCGTCGCATGGGACATGAGCAATTTAGCAGGCGCAGGAGCAGAATCCACAAGTGAATTTTCCAACGGTCCAATTTCTTTGCGATCAACGTTTCCGACAATATAATGTTTGCTAAACATGCAAAAGTGGTTCGCAAGTGCATTGCGCAGACTTCTGAAAAAAGCAAAAATCTTAGCTCATCAAGGATTCAAACCCTTAACTTCACCGACACTACATCGGCGTGCTATCCACCGGGCCACCTATAGACATCGAAGCTGCTCATGCTTATCATCTTTGTGTTCAGCTTGAGTCTGCTTCGTATCGCAGCTCTGTAGCGCTACTCAGAAAACTACTCAGCAGGTATGGAAAGCAGATTTGGGGTCTGCGTTCAAATATCTCTCAGGTGGTATGCATATTATTTCAAATGGCCACATCGCCTGCCATCTTCCCTTCGTAAAGAGTTTACACGATAGAGTATTTATTGTTAGAAATCGATGGATCTTGATAAATTACATTTAAGTCCTTGCAAAAACACAAATAATTTGTAAATATTAGTTGCACCGTTCATTGGTGGCCGTTTCAAAGTTGTAGTTTTCAGTTGTATCAGTCGCATTTGGTGATGCGAGCACGCGTTGAGGAAGATGTCGTTAGGGCTGATGAAATTCGGCGTGAATTGGAAATGTCGGAAACAATTGAAGATGAGCTTCAGTACGGAGCGGTGCGTTGTTTTCATTTCATTTGTTTGTTATTCACGATTGAGATGTGCTATTGGCAGCTAATTGTAAGGAGCTACCAAAGTCACTTGTCTACACTCTGCAAATCTCGTGCAGTTTGTTTAGCATAAATGGAATTTGAGGGATGTATGGAAGTAACGCTACATCTTTCATGTTGTTAGATTCTTGGTACACTGCTTAGTAATAGTCTGAAATTGCAGGAATCGACGTACGGAGAGGATTATGAGGACATTGGTCCGGTGCCTTTTGAACCTATCGGTGCCGAATCGCCTACGCCTGTGGTTGCGGATTTGCGTCCTTCCCCAGAGGGATCTCCAGCGAAAGAAGCTGAGGAAGCTTTCTATCCACCGAGTGAGAAACGAAAGCGTAGCATGGAGGTACAGTTCTTCGTAAATATTGTAGTTGACCATTTACTACCTATGATCTTCTGACAACGGCTAACGAAAATGTGTAGCACATTCGTTCATATTTTTCAGTAGTATATTCATTGGAATACTTTTCACTTGATACTAAATACCACAACTTTCTCCATCACTCATCAACAGTATGTACTGTAAAAGCGGCATGTTCCTTTTTTTCTCGAATTGGGTGTCATATTTGTTGAGGTCCGTAAAAATCATGGGATTAGAATTTCAAAAAGGGAGCACATATGCGTGAGTTGTTTGAAAATTCCGTTCCATCTCTGATTAGGAGCCCAGAACCTGGGTCTAGGAACTTATATGCGATTTATTTATTTTCCCGTAGGTGTGAGAGTGAGAGAAACCCAACATAACACAGCTCAACATTCTGAAGCATCAGTTTAAGGGTCGAACAATAGAAGAGGAGGAAGCCATGGAGGTGAAGACGGTTATCGTTGGTCGAAGCGCACTCAAAACGTCTTGAATGCAATTGTGACAAAAATCCGTACGACTGGTGATGCACAGGTGAACTACTGTCGATTTCTGTTAGGGGTGATGTTATGTTTCAGTTTTCCACGTTTCTTTTTCGTCATCATTGCTTTTTTGCATTATTTGTAACTTTACAAAGACGTTTGCATGTGAAGTCTACTGTGGAACTTAACTGGCTGACTTCTGATGAGCTTTTATATTATATTCTCGCTCTCAAATGTATAATATCTATCATATTATATTTTAAAATTTTATTTACACACCATGACAACAGCGTAACGCGATTGCGCGTCCCATTCAATTCATCCCTTTTGCTCGCTCTTGCGTGACTTCTTTCCAAATTCTTTGTATACATTCTATGAATCATACCGCAACATAACTGTAAACAACAAGGCTCGCAGCAGAGGCTCTCTAATCACTAAAAATTGGCAGCTCTGTTCATCCCTCGTTTCTTCTTATTCTCACGACTGTGTAATCAAAAAAGAATAGTAGAATTCAGTAACAACCTACAGCTGCAAACCTATAGGGCAGCTCCTCTTCTTAGCACAACTGCGTCAAAATACTTTAAGATTCATTACAGGCATAACAAGTAAAATTTGCTTTTCATAACCATTACAAGTTATTTTGATCGGAAGTGCTGCTATACCCCCGATTAATTTAAACGCAATGAATATTGTTGAAATGGTGAAGATGTACCATTTATGTTCTGCCTAGCTATCACTCGAAATTAGCGGATGTGAGGTGAGGTCGGCCGTGCACGCAGAATAGCTTCATCTCTCATGGCCGAAAAGCCGGCGCCCGCTGTCGTCAACGTGTTAAAGACTAGTCATAAACAACAGTCTTCATTTTCTTTCGCTCTGCTCTTCGTGGTACCATGATTTTTAGGGATGACTTGTAATTCTTTGTTTTCGATGAGAAATAGAAAATCTCGGCACCCTAAATAAAAGACCCATTACTATAAGCAACATATGGATTGCTCACAGTAGCTGTCTTGTCTCAGGTAAAGATATTTGTTCTACCCAGCCGGGCTGTAGTTATATTCGGTTCCGATTTATACGTTCAGTAGGTGGTCCATTAATTAATTGTGTATATTAGATCAATGTGATACCATAATCGTGACCTTTGGGCTACTGTTCGAGTGATTGCTGCGATATGAAAATTTTTGCATGATTCAGATCACTCTCAACGATCTCTTGACAAAAGGTTCTACTCGAAAGACTGCTGCGCAGAAATTCTACACATTGTTGGTGCTTAAAGAAGTCGCAAGCGATCAACGTTGAGCAGCATGCACCGTACGAAGACATTTATATCTCTGCTGGCCCTAATATCGCTCAGGGACTCACTAAATAAATTTGGTAATTTTCCCACTAATTCGGATGTGTTTTATTGCAGTTACGAATACATAGTATCACCATTAGAGCCGTTAACACTCATTGGATTTATTTGGTCACTATCATGAAGCGTTTTACTCTGTGTACGGTCACTATTTTCTTCGATGTACTGGCTCAGACATAACCCTTATTGTGTCCTCTCTTTAATTTGAAGTATTGTGAAATAAGATCTCATTGAAGACGCTGTATAGTTAAGAATTACAAATCACATGGTGAACTAATATGAAGGAAAACTGTGTTCTGTTGTAAATAACACCTCATCTTTTTTAATCTCGCGTTTCATCATCAGAAAGTACTCTTACGCGTTCTCAAATTAGGTTCTTGGTTCAGTAATGTATGTGTAGTAATTATGTCATTTATGCCATTTATTGATTTTGTTAAAATTTCAACCTCTGCTATTAAACATTGGTGTACGTTTCTTGTGTTTAAGTTCTC
>MU868665.1:12898-44386 GCA_036418205.1 Ostertagia ostertagi | reverse complement strand
TGGTGATGCACAGGTAAACTACTGTCGATTTCTGTTAGGGGTGATGTTATGTTTCAGTTTTCCACGTTTCTTTTTCGTCATCATTGCTTTTTTGCATTATTTGTAACTTTACAAAGACGTTTGCATGTGAAGTCTACTGTGGAACTTAACTGGCTGACTTCTGATGAGCTTTTATATTATATTCTCGCTCTCAAATGTATAATATCTATCATATTATATTTTAAAATTTTATTTACACACCATGACAACAGCGTAACGCGATTGCGCGTCCCATTCAATTCATCCCTTTTGCTCGCTCTTGCGTGACTTCTTTCCAAATTCTTTGTATACATTCTATGAATCATACCGCAACATAACTGTAAACAACAAGGCTCGCAGCAGAGGCTCTCTAATCACTAAAAATTGGCGGCTCTGTTCATCCCTGTTTCTTCTTGTTCTCGCGATTGTGTAATCAAAAAAGAATAGTAGAAGTCAATAGAAACCTACAGCTGCAAACCTACAGGGCAGCTTCTCTTCGTAGCACACTGCGTCAAAATACTTCAAGATTCATTACAGATATAACAAGTAAAATTTGCTTTTCATAACCATGACAAGTTATTTTGATCGGAATTGCTGCTATATCCCCGATCAATTTAAACGCAATGAATATTACCATTTTGACTTGTTTTTATTGGATAACTGCTATTTTGCGCCGCAGTTCGCGTTGCGAAAGTTATCACAAGAATGCTGAGCGGGCAAAACTTTCAAAATGAATATTGTTGAAATGGTGAAGATGTACCATTTATGTTCTGCCTATCACTCGAAGTCGAAGAGTTATCACTCGAAATTAGCGGATGTGAGTTGAGGCGGCCGTGCTCGCAGAATAGCTCCTATCTCTCTTGGCCGAAAAGCCGACGCGCGTCAACGTGTTAAAGACTAGTCATAAACAACAGTCTCCATTTACTTTCGCTCTGCTCTTCGTGGTACTATGGTTTTTAGGAATGACTTGTAATTCTTTTTTTTCGATGAGAAATAGAAAATGTCGGCACCCTAAATAAAAGACCCATTACTGTAAGCGACCTATGGATTGCTCACAGTAGCTGTCTTGTCTCAGGTAAAGATATTTGTTCTACCCAGCCGGGCCGTAATTATATTTCGGTTCAGATTTATACGTTCAGTAGGTGGTCCACTAGTTAATTGTGTATAAAGATCAATGTGATACCATAATCGTCACCTTAGGGCTACTGTTTGAGTGATTGCTGCGATATGAGAATTTTTGCATGATTCAGATCACTCTCAACGATCTCTTGACAAAAGGTTCTACTCGAAAGACTGCTGCGCAGAAATTCTACACATTGTTGGTGTTAAAGAAGTCGCAAGCGATCAACGTTGAGCAGCATGCACCGTACGAAGATATTTATATCTCTGCTGGCCCTAATATCGCTCAGGGACTCACTAAATAAATTTGATAACTTTCCCACTAATTCGGATGTGTTTTATTGCGGTTACGAATACATAGTATCACCATTAGAGCCATTAACACTCATTGGATTTATTTGGTCACTATCATGAAGCGTTTTACTCTGTGTACGGTCACTATTTTCTTCGATGTACTGGCTCACACGTAACCCTTATTGTGTCCTCTCTTTAATTTAAACGTATTGTGAAATAAGATCTCATTGAAGACGCTGGATAGTTAAGAATTACAAATCACATGGTGAACTAATATGAAGGAAAACTGTGTTCTGTTGTAAATAACACCTCATCTTTTTTAATCTCGCGTTTCATCATCAGAAAGTACTCTTATGCGTTCTCAAATTAGGTTCTTGGTTCAGTAATGTATGTGTAGTAATTATGTCATTTATGCCATTTATTGATTTTGTTCAAATTTCAACCTCTGCTATTAAACATTGGTGTACGTTTCTTGTGTTTAAGTTCTCTTCGCCTATCTTAGTGGTAGCTATTGCGATCGATCCCGTAGCGTAAAGGCCGCGGTCGCAGTGGCTGCGAGACGGAGAGGAGGTGGAAACGTTTGCTGGAACAGATGAGGGGGAGAGATCTTCCTACCTTTGTCTGCGCGCCAGAGGCGTGGTAAGGTCACCCTTCGGCGGCTTTTCACAAATGACGTGCCCAAGTACGCGCTCCAGTCGTCGCGAGTGCACCCCTTTAAAAGGTTGGGTTGGTGTGTGCTGGGAGGGCGAAGGAGAGGGGGAAGGCGGACTGTGACACTTATATGTGAATATGTGAAACACATAATCTTGGACATAAAATTCCTACATCGGTCCGCTTCTAAAGCTGTTCTTAAGATTTTTGCGGCATTTACATAGGTGGGCGCAGCAGTTGTATAATTTGAGTATCCCGTTTCACCCATCACCTGCTTTCATCAATCTTTGATGAAAGCAGGTGATGGGGGAAACGGGCCACTCAAATTAAGAGGTTTTAAGACAGGGTACACGCTGAAAATTTCTTAGCGGGATTGTATTCGACTCACAGAGAGGGACTCAGTATCAGAGATCGCCTTGCAACGCAGCGGTCTACTCATCGAAGCGGTATGGAGAACTGGAGCATGTTCGTGCTGTACAAAACCACAATACCAGAGAAAGCGCTTTTGAAGTAGTAGAAACCATCTTGTGGATTCAAAGATCCTCAGCTTAGCTTAGCTAGATAGGTGTCCAGCTAACTAAGCTGAGTGCCTCTAAAAATTTGAAAAGATCGCGAATGAGCCAATCTGATTATTTTTCTGTTGGTTCGGAATGTGGCGGTTGTAGCTTGTAGCGCTTTTGCCTGATGAGAGTGAGGTGCGGGTTCAAGTCACGCCCGTGGCGAAAGTTCTCTTCATAACCCAGCATTCTTGTGGAACATACGCAACAGGAACTGCGGCCTTGAAGCAACAGCCCATACGAGGTAATGTCCAAGAATCTGTTCTCTGGATGAGATGGAGTAGCATACGAGTCTCATCGATGTACCGTTGTAGCGACTCGTAGGTACGGGCAGATAGATATGATAGATTGTGTTCAAAAACGAGTCCTTCCCTCGCCATCATCCGTTACCTCACCAGTTCGATCCAAGGGTGTTGCTTTTTCGCAGTTTTTTGCTTTCTTCTCATTGATGGCCCAGCCGAAACACCACGCATTATTGATTTTCGGACGAAGAGTAACCAATGTGATCGCTTTGTTCTGCCTCTGTGCTAAAACGGTTACTGTCCAGCAGTGGGTTTAGCAAGTGGGGTAACCAATCGGCGACCGGGCAACAAGGACAGGCGCCCAAAAGGACGGTAAAAGCTTTGGTAGGCAGATACGAGCGCACCCCTCAATACTTATCCGCCCATACTTGTCTACTACCCGCCTCTAAGTTGGGCGAATCGCGCTCACATTTGTGCCGTTAGTTCCAGGCTGAAACGTTATTCCTTACAATGGCAGTACAACATACAGGGTGGAATAAATACGGTGACAACAATGAATCTCAAAAATGCAGCTATCCACGACGAGCAGATCTCCTGACGGGAATCAAATTCATCATTGTCCTTCACCCATAATTCTATGTTTTCTTGTGCATGTACGTAAATGTATTACGTATGCAAAACGGATGCGTAAAAAAGTGAATGACGTGATTTAGATTAGCGAAAAAGAACCTACACACGACAAAATAAGAACAGTACGACCACGGATAACTCACCATCACTTCTGAAGGTCCTGCCATTGTTGTATCAGATTGAAAACACGGCTTCAAATGTGAAAACGATAGAGGGACGTGTGTCTTCCAACAACTTGAAGACTCTACCGGCCCTAGGGTGAAGCTGAATCGCCTGCAAATTAGTTTTAGATTGCCATGGCTTGCGCCACGAAATTGAGTAAAGGTGCTATAGGGTAAGCGCTGACGAGGGGTAGAGACGAAATATCCATTCAAATGTTGATCTTGAAAGGCTTAGGACCGCTGGTTGGCACCGACTTCAAATCGCTCAACTCTGGACGTCTTCGCTATAGCATCATCCTCACGTTCTGGTCATCTCCCTCGCCTCAAGAATCGAATAATCCCTATCATCACTCGAATTTATGTCGTTTTCAGTTGCGATGAGTTAGCTTGTCAAAAAGCGGCTCCAGTTCGACGGTGTGGGAAGCATGAGTAAATTAGCTATAGATTCAAAGGCATCAAATTGAACGATGCAGAGTCGTTCAGCATCAAATTGAACGATGCAGAGTCGTTCAGAGCAGTTGTGGTATGGAAGTCCAGAATTCCCAAAACGGCAAACTCTCTTAGGCGTGCAAAGGGAAAACAATGTCGAGGAGAGTCAAGGTCAAGGAAAAATGTCCGAATGCAGATCGCGAATTGAGCTCGTACGAAGCTCGATGATAAATCGTCTGATTTGTTCAAACATATTTAGGCCCTCTACACTTACAAGGGAGGTCTTTCAGGACATGGAGCGCTTTTCCAAAATGATTTCCTGCACTTTGTAGAGCTCATGCGAGGAACACAAAACCATGGTCCATTTTTCCTGAACGCCTTCTAGGAATGTCAAAACAGTGGAGAAGAAATGGTCCAAAGTTCGATCCTCCGTGATGTCTAATTTTTGCAATTTATGTTGGCGCCTCCAAATTGTGTCCAAATGGCACCAGCGTCGATTAACATGTCATCCTCGTAATTTGGCGACAATTTGGAGGCTCCAACATGGATTGCAAAAATTTGTCACCACGGCGGATTGAACTTTGGACCATTTCTTCACCACCAGAAAAGTTCAGGAAAAATGGACCATAGTTTTATGTTCCTCGCATGAGCCTCAACAACATGCATAGGACCATTTCGGAAAAGCGCTCCATGACCTGAAAGACCTTCCTTGTTAGGCATTCCTTCCAATCACGTAGAGGACCGACAGATCTGCTGAAATGGCGCTTCATCACTTCACGTCTACGACTTCTGCTACTCTTCAGAATATTCAGAGCTAGTCCCCATTACACTTGATGTCACAGGGCATTTCAGATAGTTCAAGACAAATACAACTTTTTAATGTTGCAGGTTTGCCCTAGGAACCATAAATTTTCAAAAAACATGTTATTCGTTTGTACTGACTACAAACACATTCCACGTTTTATGTATTCAAGAAGAGAATGTGAATAAAAGCACGTGCTTCAAAAAAAGAAGCCTTAGAAGAGTTGCGTCAGGAAGAGAAGCCTCAGAAGAGTTTTCCTAACTATATCAATGCAATATATGGCATTTTAGTAGGCGCTCCGTCCAACCCAAAATCCCTCATTTACACGGTGAACTGCTTGCAAACAATAATTTTGTCTAGGACCCTCTCATGCTGTAGGGCAAAAATGTGCTGACCTGACAACTTCTTGGCACTATGGAAGCTGAAGATCAGCAGTTGCCTAAAACGCCGATTTTCGTTGCCTAGATGTTCTCCTTCTGGCTCTTCTATTTCGATGCAGTTAGTATTTTGAAGAAGCGTCAGACATTATTGAAAAGCACGAGAAAGACTTTTGACTGGTACAGGTCTTTTAATGGTTGAGAAGCACTGAATGAGTTCAGACACAGAAGCAAAAATGCTACGAACTTATGGAAAGCGTGTAGCATGCTGGGTGCGATCGTTTCTATTCAGCTATTCTCACCGAGGGAGGTGGGGGGGGGGCAGTTGATGGAGCATTCAGTGTATCAATCTTTCAGTCCAATTTGGTACCGATTAAGCAAACTTGGAGGGATGGGAAGTTCTGTTGACCTGGACAGCACGTGCTTTGACATTTGTATTCGAGATGGTCGTTTCTGTCAAAGGCACGTGTCGAATAGGGGAGCGAAGAGCTTTCAATTACACAAGGAGAAAGTCAGCTTTTCCTTCCTACAGCTGTCTTATTATTACAATAATTTTGGCGTTAGTTTAGACATGGAACTCCGACAATGACCTTGAACGGCTAGGCAACTACGTCATACACTGAACAAAGTTTCTTTTTCTCTCACGTGAGATTGTTTTTCAATGTTCCCTCCAAGCATCAATCAAACTCACTTGAGGGTGCGAGAACGTGTTTTCTAGTCGAATGCGTTGTTATCTGTCAATTTATTACTTTACTCAAAAAGAATACGACAAACAATTTTTTTCTTATGAGCTATTAGTTAGAGCTGCCACGAGTTCAACGCTTAAGTCTGTGGAAGAACTTTCGATTTTTGTGACAAACTGGGACTCATGTGCTTTCCTGGCAATTCAGAAATACATATCAATATCTGTGAAATATCTCAACACCTCAATATCACGACAAAATGTACACACACCTCATAACATCAAATAGCTTTAAATAGCTTTTCAAATTTGAAAAAAATGTCTGCAGCAGTAATCTCAGTGAACCGCAACAAGCTCGCTCTTCATAGAATAACTGTATGAACTTATGAAACCTATGCCCTTTTGATACATGATTTTTTCGGTGGGCATCTCAGAATCGAGTCAAAACAATTAAAGGTTCAAGTAGAGTAGGTCAAAGCGAGAAGAGGGTAGCCGGTATACCCGCTGCGTGTTGTCTAACAGATGGAGTCGTATCCAGTGATATTGAGGAGGAGGGGGTGGGGGGGGGGGAAGGAAGGTGTGTGGTCAGGATCGCGGCAGTGAAGACTGGGGATGAAGGGGAGATCCGTCTATTCAGGGAGAATATCTCATAAGGCATGAGGTGACACCTCCCGTGTAGATCGCAACGATGTAGGATGCCTTATTCATATAATAGTATGTAGATGCACAATATGTAAATCAGCGTTATATGCTTACAAGGGAGGTCTTTCAGGGCAAGTGCGCTTTTTGGAAACGGTTTAGTACATGTTGTAGGGACGCATGTATGGACCACAAAACCATGTTTCGTTTTCGCTGAACGGTTTTAGTAGTACCAAAAAAGTGGTGAATAATACTCTTGATGGCCCCGCGGCGACTAAATTTTGCAATCAAGGTTGGCGGCCACTTGTTGGCTTCAAAATGGTCCTGACGATGAATTTGACATCTGATTTTGATATTTAGCGCGATTTGGCACCAAACCGTAGGCGCCAACCCAAATGCAAAATTTAGTCGCCACGGGGATCGAACCCTTAACAGTACCTTATGCTTCTTTTTTGGTACTGCTATAACCGTTCAGCGAAAATGAAACATGGTTTTGCGTTCCCTACATGCGTCCCTACAATATGCACAAAACCGTTTTGAAAAAGCGCACCTTGCCCTGAAAGACCTCCCTTGTTAGACTTCCACCATAATACGCCCAGGATCACCCTGGCTGGCTCTTGCACACCACTACAAGTTGGAATACACTTCTGGGTGCCTTCGCGAGCCTTAATGAAACCCAAGCTCGTAGCGCATTAGTGAGGTGCAGACTGAAGGTTTCAAATTAAATTCAAAACTTGAAGATATTTGGTTTTGGAGCGTAGACATGACAATTCGACGTTCTCGGACCAAATTGAAGAATTACAAAGAGCAATGATATGATATTTTTGAGGAACTGCTCGAGTAAGGCCTGAGTCGCACTGATCCAAAATTTGCGCCACACTTTCGTTGCCCCTGAGTAAGCGAAGACGGGAAGGTCAACTTGGCGATGTCAGTCTTAAAATTGAAGCAGTAACCATCCTCAAAATCGTTTCACTCAGGGCACACAAGTGAGATATTAGGTTTTCTTAATACCAGCGCCATTTTTACCAATTAAAGTTTGTGGTGTTCCCAGCAAAGAGCTATGTATGTACGACCTCAGCAGTCTTTACATGTTACAAAATTCGACCGCAATAGCAGTCTCTATGGAGAAATAATGCGTTCATTCCAAGTTATGCTCGTCACTGTCTACGATCCCCATCTGAGGCACTCAGCAAGAGAAGGTTATCTAAATCTCTGCGGAGCTGAAGGACCATACAAAAGCGAGAATCTGTCGCTCGAGGAGGATCTCTAGGATGACCACAGCCTTGAAGACCAACCACGTCCCGCACACCCGTACATTGAACGCAACCAAGAGTTACTTGAAGACAACTACTAGTGCGCCAGTATCGTCTTGCAGTGGAGCCTCGCCCCACACAGAACAAGGTGAGTCGTGCCCTTTGAGCCATGGGGAAATTGTGTAAATTGGGGAGATGAAATCTCCACGAGTTAGATGAGCTTGCCCGGAGAACACACGTGCTCATCTCCCAAAATCTGCTGTGTAAAAGTCGTAGCTTCCATTGGTTTGACAAGGGCTCACTGGGGCTGAGAAGCGTGCTCACTAGAGCATCACACGGATGGATCAGTGGAGACTTGCAGTTCACCAGCGACAATGAGCTCAAAGAACTAACCTTCATCTAAATAAATAAGTTCAGTTCTCCGGTTGTAGAGTTGCATCACTACAGACTTCAACCGACACTTCACTTATAGCACCTACTGTTTACAGCTTTATAACTTGCTTCGAAGGTTGTGAGGTCCAATACATTAATTTATTTCACTGTGCCGCAGCTTGCAACACACAGGTCACGAGCGATAGCCAGAATACTGTACATAAACTTGGCCATATGTTTGCAGCTGCTCTTCGTATTCGTTGATGGTAAGCCAACCAACCGCCACTTGATTCGCTCGTTTACTGGAAGAGAATCCCTAATACATACGATAATAGAGAACTCCTCCAAGCGGGCGTTCAATTATCCTTCAAAGACTGCGTAGTTCCGGGAGAGAGGTATCCATATAACAGGAGGACAGTTATACATTTCTGGTGAACATGAGACTAACAAGTATGGTCCTACAAAGAAAAGCTGTAGAATTTTGAAAATTTGTGGCAAGTTCACACCTTCTTTTGACTCAACCTGACATTTCCGAAAATAGCATTCTCAGCTAGTGCTTTCTGACTCTGAATTGTTATAAGTGTATCGCCCAATATTAAATGATTTCGCCTTTTCCGGGACGTAATCGTGTTCCTGAAAGCGTGACGAGGTTCCATCTCGGAAAAATGTGTCACGTCTCACATGTTAAATGAAGAGAAATTCCCTCGCTTTCCATTTGCTAGATGTCACGTTTCTGAAGGGATCACTGGGGAACGGAAACACACAAAAACTCCTTCTACAAATAAACCATTAGGGTTGCTTGTGTGTTTATTTTTGATCCTTCCGATGTTCCCGTAGAGTATTATTGGCGGGCTCAATCGTCTGATGGTGATTTATAACGAGGGGGAAGAATCCGAAAATTTTGAACGAGGAGGGGAGGTCGCTCAAAAGAAAGATGAAAAGAAACTAGACTGAAATTGAAAATTTGAAGTTTTCTAAGCGTCAAGGTTGACCCTTACAGGAACTATGGAGAATATCGCCTAACTTTCGTGTTTTCTTTAGTACAAAGCTCGGAACTTCTGGAGGAAGTGGAGCTCCTGTACCGCAAATAGGGAGTGGAACGCAAGCGCAGAGCTTGTACCCACTTGGCACCATGACTTAACAAGGCTGAAGCGCTAAGGCTCAATGATTCACCATAAGCTTCGCCCACATCACACCGCCCACAAATCAATTTGAGATTAATTCGCATATTTATTGATTCCGGGAAGTTATGTACATACCTACTTACTAAAGCGGTGCTTTACACGTTTTTACACATGTTATTTATTTCACTCTCAAAAACCAGGTAATATCCAATAACTCCGTCGCCGTAAGCGATCGGTTTTCTGCAGCGACGTTTCTAGAAGGAGCATAATCAAACAAACAAACGAAGTTTTGGCGAACAGTCGCAAAAAAGCGAGAGAACATCAAGAACGGGATTTCGCAAGCGCTGTCTTCAACCACTCGAAGGGACACACGTTCTCCGAATGCAGCGGTCGCAATAAATTGATTTCGATGAAATATGAAAGTGTACAGGTGGGCCAAAAAATAGAGTCACTCTTCTCCCCATTTCAAACGATATTAATAATACCCTGCCAAACCCAAATGAGCCCAAATAAGAATTGAAGGGCACATTCTATTCTATCAAAAAACTACACACAGACGACATCAGAAGATTTTCCCACGGAAACATGGTTCACGGTACGAGCTCAACGAGGTCGTCGAGGTACCATAGACCATTACGACGTCCCTGAAACGCTGGTCAAAAGCGGTCTTGCACAGTCACAGCTATGTCTCTGAGAAGCTATTCACAGTTAAATGATTGAAGAAATTTCAAGCTGAAGCGATTACGGTAGCGCTCCTTGCTCAACGGTGATGGCAGATGGAATCCTTTTGTGAAGGCGAAGAGGGCAATGAGGGATGGCCCTGGTTCTGCTTATGGGACTCTGTGCAAGGCAGATGTGCGTCATGAGCAAAGTGCCGCTTTTTTGGCCACCCTTCTGTACTGCTCCACATGCTGCTCCAGTCATAACTCCACCTAGGGTGCAAGAAATGAGGGGTGGCGTTACAGCTGAGTAATAAATACGTCATCATTTAAGATACTAGGAGATCGGGCAGTAGGAGATTAATGAGTTAAGGCGTATTCTGGAAAATCAATCAATACCCATTTTCCTCAGAAAATTCCCTATTCTGCTGCAGGTTGACCGCAACGTATAGCGCAATTTTTTTTAAAGGAAGTAGTCACGATAATTCCCTTGAAGACGATAAGGAAAGTTGCGTACTGGAGTGGATAGGGGTCCTGCCCAATGTTACAACACGTGAAGTTTCAGTGGCAGTGGCGCCTTATCAACGGCGTGATAAGGCGCCGAAATCCACTTCCAGGTAGCATCTCCGTATGCATGTGGAAGGGGATGCAGTGGCAGTGTACTAGATATGATACCAATTGTCTATCTGAGACCTTATCGGCTGATAACGCAAGAGTTGCAGATCCACGTGGAAGTCAGCGCTTCCTTGAAATGTCTTGATACAAAAACTAGAAATATTTTCTATTATCGTTCAATTGGGCGGAAGTGGTGTAGTGGCAAGTGGCACGCTTACCACGCGAGCGGTCCGGGGATCAAATCCTGGGTCGTGAGTCGCCCGGGCCAACCAAGCCTTCCATCCCTCCGGGGTCGGTTAATTGGTACCAGACTTGTCTGGGAGGATAAAAACACTGACTTGAACATCGGCTGGCCCCCGCAAGTCATTGTATAGGCCACATCGCATTCAAATCGCCACTGTCTCCACGTACGGCTTTGAATGAACCTCGGCATAATGCAGCTTGTTGATATCTTCTTTGAAGCTCCTCACGAGGTTGGCAAACACTTTTATTTGGCTTACGTTTGACGTAAAACGTAAACGTAAAACGTGAGCCAAATAAAAGTGTTTGCCAACCTCGTGAGGAGCTTCAAAGAAGATATCAACAAATCGCCACTGTGAATGTACAAATGGAAGTAGAATGCGTGCCGCATCCCAAAGACGGGATTGATCAACGGCAAATGCTTTATCCTTTATCCTTTTATCGTACAATCTACCAATTTTCCAAATCGTGAATTATACATGGAACCGACAAAAATGCTGAAGAAGCCCCTATTGTGTCTGCTGCATCCAATTTCCGTCGAGCTTAGGGCAAGAATGAGGTCGTTTGGTTGAAACTAACATGTTACCTCAATGCGAAGGCGACGAACACTTTCAACATAACAAATTCAATGAAATGCTCATAAGTGGCGGTTGGCGGACTTGTCGTTAGATCGTCAGATGTATTGGGCTCTTTCTCACATCAGTGCCTTGTTAGGGTTCAACTGGATAATCATGTTCGCTGGTTTCATATTCTCATTCTGCATCACGAAAAATGGATAACAATTCGCCTTATGCACTAGGAGCTACCTGAAAAAATATATTCAGGTTCAGAAGGTTGGACAGGAATAAATTTCAAATTGTGACCTATTCATGCAAGGTCTTGGTAGTGTTCACCTTCTAAATACTACCCACGTTTCTGAGATTGGGGAGGATTTTTCTTGGAATTTGTTTTCGATAATGAATATGGCTAGAAAAGTTTATCTACGGTGTGATTTGCTTCGCAGAGCACGAGTATCACCTCCGTTTGACGGGGAAATGCCTGACCAACATGGTAGAGGTGCTGGCGTCAAAAAGTCACGAAGTGGAGTTTGCGCTGAAAATTTGCTAGGGTTACTTTGACCAGGAGAGCACATAGCATGAAACCACACTCGTTTCTCAGTCTTGCAGAAGAGAGGGAGGTGAAAGGCAAGCGGAAAACATTAGAATAATTTCATAAACTGGACAGCCAGAGGAAAGGGGCGAAATAGCTTCAAATAGGAGGAGGGTTGATACCCACTCACACGGTAATACAGGGAACACCTGACATGGGAACTATTGAAGCGGATGCCTTGCTCTGATGTGAACTATCTCCTAGGTTGTTCGTGAATTTTCGGGTGACCAGATATTTTCATATTTTTCACTGAAGAAGCAAATTTTCCCTTTTTTCGCTGTTCTCCGGCAAATAAGCATACGTACGATCCCACCAAGGTGTGTAATTATTTGATGACGGCACATGGCTTTATTGAACGGTCCTTTAGAGAAAGACAGCCCCAACTCCATCGCTGTGCCCTTATGTGCGACGTCGAACCAATTTAGGCAACTGAAAAAGACGCGTACCAGCAAAAGGCCAATGAACTTTGTTCTATCCAAAAACCTTGTTTGCACGAAAACATCAAAGAGCAAATCATCATCGGTGATGTTGAAAAGGAACTTTGGTACTTCCACTTTTATTTCCGTAGCCCGCCAAAGGGCACATTTGATAGGAAACAGCTGTTGCCAGCATGCCGCTAACTCCTTCTTTCTTCATGGATATTTGCAAAAGTTGGAGCTTAGGACTTGTCCTTTGCACCACATTATACGCGGAGGCTGACAAGTATGAGCCCGCGTAGCAAAGCATGATACGCTCATGGTGAGAAAATTCATTATTTTTACTAAAATTTATGGAATGATACTAATCTTTCCATTAGCCAAAGATTTGTCAAAACTATTTGGTTGCCTACAAACAAGACTTTGCTCCTAGGAGCGAGAGTGCATTAGTACGAAGGCACTCGCACCGAGGTACGCGTTGGACTGTGTGCCTGAGCACTATATATATCTCAATGCCAAAGGCTCACGCGTTGTGTGTGGAGGTTTCAATTGACGTGAGGCGAAATTGGTTTTTAATCTCATTACAAATAAGCTTGAGAAGCAGTGGAACTTGCACTGCTTTATCTCTCCGGTTGACATGGCAGTCCTTGCAGCCGTGGAAGATTAACTTGTTTTGTCAGACTCCATTGGACGTGATCACGCGTCGGTTGTTTACTGCGTGGCACTTGAGTACGCAGTCAAAGAGTGCGGTTTCACCGGAAACGGATTCCGTGTGATTAGGCTGCTTCTTTTGCAAGCTTGGGTTTAATTATATGGATTGTGCGTGTGGAACCCTGCTTGTACGCAGATCAATAGCATATTCGAAGTGCGAGACTCAAGACGGCCACTGGGTTCCGATAGCCAATCACCAGAAAAGTGGGGCACATGAAGGACTAAAAGATAACCCTAATCTTTTTTAGGCAAAGTGGAAGGCAAGTTTTTGTTGAAAAGCGAATTTCGTACAGGTCACAAGAATGATGTAAGAAGAACTGATTCGGCGAACACTTTTTAAGGCTACCGTAGCCCTTGTAGCTTGGCTGTTACGGACTACTTGATTTTTCCTCAATGGTCCTGCCGCGATGGCTAGAGCACAGACGATTAGAGAACGGGTGAATGCCCTAGGACTAAGCCTTGGAGAGGAGAGGGACCCGCGAGAGAGCGCAGAGGCGGTTTAAAGGGCTGAGTTCAAGTAGTCCGTCGACTGATAGCTTCAATAGTCTTTTATGGGATCAAAATCTTAGCCAAATTGATCCTAACCCATCCTTGGCGATGGAATCGCCGTGGCTGTGATAGCCGTTCGTCAGAAATCACCTTGTTGCCCTGAAGTGTAACATAAACTGCAATTACAGCCGGTCGCCTATTTCAACTATTATCGATTGCAATGCGATAGGCAAAAAGAAAATGATGCCTCTGTTGTGATACGACAAGTGGGATGACAAATTGCGGATGTCCGACCTTCGAATGTCGGTTTCAGGGTGGACGTCCACATGACTCGGCGATATTCTTTCGTGAAGATTTTCAATTGAAAATTGCTTCTACAAAGTGTCCTTAACATTTCTTGATCGGTCAGCTTCCAAAATTGCTCCATTCAAGCGTACTGTAACGGGTAATGCAGGCCAAATTATTCCGGGTATCTGAGTCAATGTTATCAATGATTCTTGTATGATAGCCTGAGAAATATTGAGGACCTCTCAAAAGGAATACTATTTGCTGCATGGGAGCAATGGTGCTCGAAAATTTGTCCCGGTGTTACGGATGGTAAATTATAAGTCACCTGATGGGTAACTCATGATTCAACCTGGCGGAACCTTCATCAGTGTTTGGATAATGAATCAGTATGAGCTACTAAAAGGTAGCAACATCCTGCAGATCACCGACTGCTCTAGTTTGGCGAGAGCATCGTTGTTGAAAGTCCTTCTTGGCGGATTCAGCGAATCACTTTTAAACATGCCGACTTGATGGGGTGAGACCAACTTGGAGTACCAGAGGAGTTTTAACTAATGTTGAAGAGGGCACTCATGTCTTTAGGGCACATTCAAAACAGGGCATTCAAAATGCTTGTAGATGACACTAGGACTAAGCCCAGGAGAGGGGTGGGGAGGGGGAGGGGGTGGGAAACGCCAGGAAGAACAAGGGTTCCTCACGTTTACCCCCAGAAGTTCCTCCATTCTAAGGTCTAGTCCAAGTTCTGTATGTAGCTCACTCACATCAATGTCTCTCCTAAGGACATGAGCGCCTTGGAAAGTTCTTTGACTCGAAACAGGCGAGAGAAAGAGAGCCGCCTACGCCAGGCGATGGCGAAAGGCCTGGAATGGTGTCAGTATATGCAGTTTATGTACGCAGCTGGTGATAGAAAACATTTTTGTCAACAAATAAAATCCTAGGCATGAACAGCTGCTTACGACGTCGTGCGTTATTGCGCACGGATCCCATGTCATCCCTAAATTTAGCAGATCCTCTCGATCTATGCTATGCTATGAGAGGCCGACTGCCAAATTAAGCTTGGTTTCGTAGGATTAGAAGGCTTCCATCTCCGTCGTCGTTTAAGCTTCCTTATCAGATTGACCAAAAACATTTATGATAACATGAATATTCAGTGCAGTAAATACTACAAGGTCCTGGTTGGAGGTTTATACGGAATTACTTCTATGCCTGTCACTAGAATAAGTAAAATATTGTGTTTATGGGCGAAATTATACGTCCCTTTTACAAATTATTCACTGTGGGTGATGTTCACTGAATATCCTGATGCTTAGTGTGACAGACGGTAGGAAGCGTTGATTCCTTCAGGCCTTTTCTCGACAAAGTTTCGAAATATCAAAGAAAAAACTAAAAAAAAATTAGGCCAAGTAAGGAAAAACAAGAGAATAGATAAATGCTTTTTTTTCGAATTCCAGTTTGGTGCTCTACCGTCTGTTGTTATATAAGGATGAACCAATTGGAATGAGCCATGTGTCACCTGCATGTCTAAGTCACGGTTCTTCACCAGTCAATTTTAGTCCACCGCCTTCGTTCAACTACTCCCTTCTGTACATTCGATGGTTCTTAATTCCTTTCTCCAAATTCTTCACAAGATCCGCTCGCGATGTAAGTGAGAAGAAAATGAGAAATATATGCAAGGTTTTCCCGTCAGAATAATTTTCGCTCCTCCACTAGTCGTCATAGTCTCGACGAAACCCCATGGATCCCCTGCAGAGTGACTTGGAGAGATTTTTACGCGTAATAGACCCTCCCTCCAGAACGCCAGGTGTGTCAACGGGCATTTGCAGCAAGACTGACAGCTTGTCTTGGAGACGTTTTGGAAGAGTGCAGAGCCCAGTTATATATATTGTAGGAATCGACAGCGGCTATTCTTTCAGCATCAATGGTGGCAAGCATTTCAGCGTCAGATGAGTGAATTCACCTTGCACAGGTAAAGGAACCCGTCATAGCTGATTCTCTCGCTATTTGCTCAAAAAAGTATTTGGGTCGTTTTCTGATCCAGCGAGTTTCCTGTTGCGCGTATTCAGCGAATATGGTTTGGTCACCGTACCCTACTTCTTCGATGGGCCCTATCGCGATAGCAAAAACGTGAACATGAACATTCGGACATGTGACGCTTCTGAGTCACCCTTCAGTGCTCTTTGTGAGCAGATGTGGTGCACAACAACGCCAGTAACACACTGTCCAATTCTATGAAATCCTACATACATGCTGTCCTAATTCAGACCGGGGGTGAACCTCCGCCTGCTGACGCCCGCAATTGAATGTTCATTGATCCTTTAGTATCTAGGATAAGTGTTCAATTCTTCGTTCAGTACATGGTTTTCTGTTAGATAATAACAAAGGTAGCTATGTAGCTAGGGTAATCTGTCAAACCCCGACTGAATTCAACTCTCTCGGTAGCCAATCGTTAAACTAACACCCACTGTCTGTTTAACACATTGCGATCAGGCGATTTTTCGCGTGTCCAACACGTGGGACCACGCCCTTTTTCTATTCCAGAAAACCACGTCCCGATTCTGGAACGCTTTACGCCAATAACATGGCCAATTCTCACTCACGTTGTAGCAGTCAAAAAGGAAAATTCTGATGATCCCCTTGGTGCTCACTTGTGGTCTCAAGGGATTCATTCGGAAACCAGTCCGATCCAGTGATCCACACAGAGCCCTAAGGTGCTCGTCACCCTGGTTTTCGATTCTCTGATCTTTGATAGGCCGAGTTCATAGTTTGCGAATCGCGTTCGCTCGAGTTCGCTAACATCGCGTTCGCTCGGTTCGCTAGCGAATCGCGTTCGCCCGAATTCGCTAGCTAATCGCTCGATTCGCAGACTATGACATCGGCCACATTGATGAAATTCAAAATTCTGCATTCCCTTCTGTACTTGTGGGTATCCCACTCCGAGTTTCTCCCTTCTTCAAGCGTTGAACAACGCTGGGAGCATCTCTTCTTGTTCAAGCAGAGCACGTTTTTGAGACGTACTGCAGAGTGGAAAGAGTTGCAGAATAGAAAAAAATTAGCGCTGAGCCAGATATTCTTGTTCAGCTCCTTCACTGGGCCTCGGTGCTGTTATAAGCCCACCCTGCCTATCGTTTCCCCTTGCTTTGTTCTGAAGCTAAGTGATTTATAATATTGGGTTCCCAATCGATATATAGAATAGTATGCATACATGGACCAGAACCATTCAGCGTTGTTCAATCCGTTGAGCGTGACAAGGGCTAGGAATCAGTCTATGAACATCACCTTGTTGAGTTAAACTATAGCCATACGCAGTTGAAATCCGCCAGCAATTGGGTTGACTGCTCGATGTGCAATGTTATAAGCACCATGTGGGCAGCAAAACGGAGGTGGTTCAGTCACAGGCCATCGACCTTCACTCTCATTTTGGATGACGCATGACGTTGCCGAGCGCTGGAATGTTCGGGCGGAACGCTGCCGGCTTGGAAAGTTTTTCTCTTGACATCGACAATGATCTCAATGGGCAGAATAGACTTAAAAATTCTCTGTTAAAGTTGGCGAAGGTTTCTCAAGTTCTTAAGCAGCTAGGGTTGCTCAGGACTACAATGACCACTTGTCTTCACAGAGTCGAAAAATTAAGTCCTGGTAGAATATTTGACATATTTCTGTACTCTCGCTAAACCAGTTCACACTCCCTTCCACGTGAATATGAAAGGCCACCATACATAGCCCAACGCCACGCAGCATTGCCTAAAAGGCGAAAAGGCGTGAAGCATACCGAATACCTTTCGAGGGAGTCTCCACCCTGAAATGGACGTGATGGACGTGTGCCTCCTTGTCTTCTGAAGTAAGTATAACTAGAGAACAAGAGACTTCTTTTTGACGGTTTAGGCGACATTCTTTGTTCTTCGCGTAGACTGATAACTTTTCTATTCACTACATTCATCCTGCTGTCGTGGAACCTGCCTTCAAACGGTATCCTCTACATGCTCCCGACCTAATCAAACTGTTTATGCATGCAGATAACAATGACATAACATTTAACTACGCCAATAAATTGTAGCGCCTTTTCAAAGGCACAGGCCGCCTTCGAGACTTTAAAGGAGTTCTATCTTTGAATGAGGTGGCAGGACTCTAATCACATAATCATGTTCTTGTCGCGATTAAAACTGCGTGGCAAAGGAGCTCATGCCTTCGTTTTACCATTGCGACAGCTTCCACCTCCTAGTCGCACCATTCGTGGCGCGTGCGCCCTCTCCAGCAAGACGTGCTCTCTCGCGTTTTCCTCGCCCTCGCAGTATGTGTCTCTCGTGCAACGTCTCACCAGGGAAATCCACTGTTTTCTTTGGAGCTTCTTGCTAACTCCCCACCAGCGTTCGAACTGATTGGCCGATTTTCGAACAAAATAACGCAAACATGCGGTCGTGGCTGAGTGTATCCAGCTATTTTTCAACAGTTACAGTCTAATCTACAGATGATAAAACACAACTTTAGCCTACAAATACGTCTGTGGGCTTGAAGTTTATCGTATCACAGGGAAGCGATAATTACTCGATGTTCCCCTTCATCGCAAGGTGAATGATGGACAGCAGGCACCGTTCTTAATCACCACACCATCATACATCATCTATCAACCCAAAGGATGAGGCTGGTGGAGGGTCTACCCATGCAGTGGTAAGTTTTCGGATTCATTGCGACAGTCCTTTCCCGTGAACCTGGTTGAATCCCCTTCGGTGGTAAATTACCACAGACGTTTGATTCTGGAGTGGTGGCATGCGACAGTAATGCCACCTTAGATCAGCGACGTTTGTTCACAGACAAGCTTCGCTGATCAAGGGAGATCATTTCACTCGTATGAGCTCCTGACCAGAAATCGTAAATTCCGATATAATGATCTCCTGAGAGCTGCTAAGGCCAGCCATTTTGTGCTGATAAGTGGCGCAATTCAATTTAGAACTATTTGCTCAATTTAGAACTATTTGCTCCCAGAAATATCTCAGACTGAATGAAAGCCACTCTATAGATAGTGTGGTATCCGCTCGAAACAACAGTTACATCATTAGCAGTCCTGTGGACACTCCTTATTCAATTGCATTTGACTATGAGTCTGGCTGAGTAGGCATGGCTTATCCATAATCTTGCACTATTCATCGTCCAAAACACTCATCATTGGGAATGTTCCCGTTAGGATGCCATAATTCGCTGTCTCTTGCGATTAATACGACTCGTAAAGCTCATGAACACGACTCTACAGCCCCTTCAGAAGGCGCCGTGCAGTCTGCTCAATGAGAATTCGTTGCCGTTAATGAATGTTTCTGTTTTCATATTACCAGACAGCAACTACATAATAAGTAAATACTATTAGGTACCGGATATCTTAGTGTCGTTTTTTCACCACGAGTTTCGGACCACCAATATTTTAATTCAGAATCCGGGGAGTGAAACAGCATATTCATCGAATGACTCATTAGCACTTTCCCATTTACCAGTATGAGTGGAAACCTCGTACGATTAAAGCTAGGAATTTTTTGAGTCGAAAAAGAGAGGTAGGTCGGTTTTGACATCATCTGACAAATCATCCCTCTCACTTGCTAAAAAGTTAGGCCTGGACAAAAGAAGTATACAGTTAGTTAGAGTAGGGTCTGCACTGTATGGTGGAAAAGTTAAAACTTACCAGCTCAACTGGACAATTTTTCCCGGAGTCTTTTTTGCCACATAGGGTCAAAAACGCACCCTTTTTGAGCACACGTGAGTAGCAGATGAGCACATTTATTAGAATTTCTTGTGCAATCAACTTCGTTAAAGCGTTTGTGCATCATCGATCAGTCACTGCTAAGGTGTCCTACCATTTCAGCACAAGACTGGTGCATTAGGGCCACCTTTTTGACGACGATTGCGGGCATCACTTCAAAGACTTCACTGTCTTTTGAGAAAACTGTGAAAAACCGATGAGCATTTTAAATGGTAGTATTCCCTCCAACAAATGCAATGTTGGTTTGGTGGGCGGAAGTTGTAGCTCTCAGCAAGAATTTTGAAGCATTTGGTACACACATGCGAATTTGCACACTGGACCCAGGAATTTTCAAAAAATATATAAATCGGGGAACGTTAAATTGTGAGTATTAAAATCCAGGAACGAATTTGCGGGCTAAAAGCACCTATATTGAAGTTGTAGGTGAAAAGTGGGCGAATAAGAAAAAAAAGTGAAGAAAACGCCCAACTGGGGCTTAGACAGGGACACCCCCTCTGCCGTTCAGCGATGGGGGAAGACGTGTGTTGGACGAGTTGTCCAAATCTGCTCGCAGTATGATTGCTAGCAACTGTAATTGAAGCGCACGCTGAAATGAAACCTTGAATCGAAGGGGACACATTGAAAATCAAATACATTCGGCATCGAATTTTCAAAGGATAGACCTCAAATGGTCGCGGCGGTCCCGCAACGACCGCTAGTCAAGCATGGACTCTGCACAGCGTATGTTGAGCGATCCGCCTCGGTATGAGTGATCCGCCCCCTCCAAGAGGACTTCGACCCCTTCCAGCGCATTTTAGAGGTAGGTTTTGAACTTAAAGACATTTCCTATAAACTTTAGTTGGGCTGGGGCATGTTTTGACCGCCTAATGACCAAGTAGTTGAAACCCTGCCTGGACTGTTGCTTTAAGAGCATGAAAGATTTTCTGAGATATTGATGTTCCATAGTAATCGGTCCCAAAACTTCCTGAACTCAGAAAAGCGACACTAAGATATCCGGTACCTAACACTAACGCTAGATTCAGCTATGTTTGGAGAAATCTCAAAGAGTTCCGAACTTGTTGGCTGCCAATAGCAAAGCTGTAAGCACATCCTGTTGGAAGTCGACCACGAAATACTAGTGTTACTGGGGAACGCAGACACTGCTGAACAACACGGTGGATGCCCTCCATCTTTCGCACATTCTCCTGCAGAACTCTCGCATGGCTCATCGGTGGGTGCAGTCACAATAGATGTGGTTGATTGATCAAGCGCATTCTGTAGAGTTCTGCTCGCTGTACTCGGACGCAACGGTTCCCATTTTTGTGGTCGTCACAATAGGCAGCAAGTTAGTACATTTTCGATTCTCTGCAACACGATTCAATCTATGAATGGGTTCCCTGAAGCCGGGAACTTCGGCAGAAAAAATCGGGACACCACAATCAGTCATGTGCTAAACCACCACCCACTGTCCGTCGTCCCCGTCCCAGCAGTTCCCTTATCTATCCCATGTGTCATGGGATAGCATGCCGCATTTCCTTAACCTTGAAAAATACTACAAGAGGAGCTCGTTCTATAGAGGCGGCATTTTATTTATTTATTTATTTGTGCTTGAACACGCCATAAAATTAGAAATAGCATGAAGTTAAAAATTTCCAACAAACTATCAAAAATATCAGTAACAAAACCAGTGATAAATCAGCGACCTGAGGTTGAGTTCACTAGCCTATCTGCGATCTACAAGAAGAGACGTATGAGCTTGCAAGCCAAGCGGTTCGCAGTACTTTAAGAAATGGTGGAATGTAAAGGGGATTCAGCACTAGTTTTGAAACGGTCTCAGGCTTAACGAGGGCATAAGTTAAGACGATCAACCATTACCATCACACGAGAAGAGGATTTTGTAGATACTGAACACGCCATACCCAGACTTGAACAACAACACAGACCTGCATCAGTCGGCTATGATGCCCGCTCGCCACTAGGGGTCATAGGAGCTTACCGAAACTCCGAAACACGGGTATACCGACCACCCTCGTGGAATTTTGTGAACACTTTCAACTTTCGCTGCTGCTATGGAAGTACAATCTCGACGATTTCGCAAACTCCGGCAAGAGCTTCTTTTTTCTATCGATCACATGGCAGAAGCTGCAGCGATGGTTCTTCCCGAAAGCTTTCGTCCGTCCGGCTGACTCATCGCCGTGCTACCCCAGCCGAGGAATTCGAGCGTCTTGGCGACCCCACGTGTAGAAGCGAAGATTCTTTCCATCGATAAACTTTTTAGAACATCGTCCACATCTCGTCGGTCGATTCCGCTCAAACTATTCCGTGTGCCGGGTACTCTGCGTCTCTTCTTGGGTGATTCCCTCATCGCCGATCGGCGATCCCCGCACGCCCTTTACGTGTTTACATCGCGTCGTACGCTCTTCGAAGATTGCAGTCGCACCGACCGCTCTCCTCGGCCCCATTACTTTATCGCTTTTCTCGCGCTGTCTGCCACCCTCTCACCGTCACGCATTCCCTCGCGTCCTTCGTTCATCGCCGCACACTCAATCATCAATGGTGGGCGGCGACATCGCTCACCGCGCCGTGCGACGTCGCGCGCGACGGCCACCATGTATATAAGGCCGCCGGCGCGTGCTCTTTTAAAGATCCGCTTCCTCTGCCCGGCTTGCGTCTTCCACTTTCGCGTGCTCTTTTTCGTCTCTGCTCACTCGTGGGACTTTGGTGAGTTCGCTTCTTTGAACATATAGCCAATATCACAGTATTCCTAAGTGATTCCCATAGGTAGATACGGTATGTTCCGCTGCTTAGAAAGTGATCTGCGGAAAGAGGCAGGTGTTAATTTCACGCTTGTAGCCGTTTGGCACAAAGATCAAAGGCGCTTAATTGCGTAGTATGCAAGGAAAGTCTGCGCAAAGGTTACCTGCGTCGATCCCTAACGGTCACTGCACTTTGCATGGTGTCGCGAGGATAGGGCAGTGGAACTGCGTAGCGTGTTGTGCTAATTACTGCGTAGTAATTGCTTTGTATCTGTGAGGTTTCCCATGTGTGCGAGTGCACCTAGTTGGTATTGAATCGGAGTAGTTGGCTCGTTTTGTGACTTGCACTGTGGTTGTGCAATTGACTTTACACCTAGACAAATGAAAGGTGATGAGAGTTGAGAACAAGTCTAAGCAGCGGAACAGGCTTGGTAATACTGCCAGAAGACACCCAGTAACTTGTAGGTCATGTCCCGATAAAACTGATCTCAAATGAACTCATCTCATTAATCAGATTCTGTTAAGGTTTGCTCGGTACGATACGCTAGTCGTAGCGCTCCCGTGTGGATGGCGGGCATTTTAACAGTGTGTGAAGTATTGATCGGATTAGATAAAGCCATTGCTTTTGCATGCGTTTTGAGCGATTTTATTGACGCCCGTGAATAGCGTATATTCACAAAAAAACAATCCAATCCTGAACAACAAACGTATTCTTTAATACCTGTTGGAAAAATTTGGGGATAAAATTGGAAAAATCCGGGTGTAAGGATGGGAAAAAATTGGAAAAATCTGGGGTTAAGAACGAGATGTGAAAAAAATGTCGTGACTCTGAAAACCAGCCGCCGTCTATGCAACTGAAACATACGAACAAGTGTAGTTAGAGGGGATGGCTCGCGGTGGAAGGGTTCGCTCCAGTAACGGTGGGATTCCATTTTTGAAGGAGAAGCTCCAGGGTCGATGAATCAGGTTGTTTATGCAAGAAGGGATGTGGAAGTGAAAATGCTTATCATGGTTTCGAGTGCCCGAATGTTCTGCGCCACGATGTCCCACTTCCTTCGCCCATAGTACACTTGAATCAGGGACGGAATTCGAGTCAAAATTGTAGTAATAAACAATAAATAAAATAAAGGCACTAAGTAGTAAATAGCTTCGTAATGAAGGACACTCAAAGTTAGGCCTGATGGTTACGAAACCAACGCATGTTTTGACGACGATGGCCTGAAATCGCGCAATTTCATCTTGGAAATAGGCTCAGGTTTTACAAGCTAGAAATTTCGTAGGCGGCAGGTGATGGAGACAATATGCGATTAAAATGTCCGCGCTTGCTGTTCCAGAGCAGTTGGTTTACATTGCTTAGGTTTGTCGTCTTGACTTCCCGATCCAAAACTTATGGTCACAAGTTCAAACTTCGCCCTGGCCTTTTTCGTAAGAAATTCGACATTCCGCGAATGTGCCACGTGGCGCTGGAATGTACCCCTGGCTCTGCCATGCTATCATGTGCCATGCTGGCAGTCATTGACAAGTTCCTCCAGATCGACACGTACTCGTAAGGAGCTACAAGTCCGTAGATGTGGTTGTCCTGGGATATTTGAGATAGCGTCTTTTTTGGGAAATGTTAGGTAACGTTACGGTTGTTACATTACGTTCGTTATTCCTAGAGCTTCACACTTGCAGTGTTTCTGCAACGAAGCCGCGAAGGCGAAAGTTGTTATGGGTCCGAAAGATCACCGCGGCATCCACAGTTTCGGAGAAATATGCATACAAAAGATGTCTTACTGCCTGATCTCAACAAGTTTGGCTGACTTTACATTCCGGTTTTTACGTTCCGCAGAACATCGGCTGGTAGCTGACTTCCAAAAACCGGCTAGATCTTGGTCAGTGGAACTGATGTACATTCACTGGTCATCGTGAGTGCAACAAGCGAAACTTGGGAATTTGTTAAAGGTAGTTCACTCTCAGCTTCCCTTCCCGCCATGTCAGGTTGGCTTGGTGAGGTTTTTGTGGGCCAGTCATGTACTACGTTGGGCAAGATATTCGAAATTGGTCCAAGATCTAGTATCCAATCAGTCACAATTCGCTCCTACTTCAATGATATGAGGAATTAATCGTTTTTCCACCCTATCTCTAGTCTGGTTCACCTGGTTTGAACGATGAACAGCGGGAAGACGAGTGTTTGCGACTATTCTGATGGGCTGTCAGTTGAATATGATTTTAATTTTGCCTCGCTTTGTCTCAACTGTCGTGACAGGGTTCGTGTATCGTATCGAGCACATTCCTGAGATATAAACTAGAAGAGAAGCAGTGGCAGTGTTCTGCGTTGTAAGCTTCATCAATGAAGGCCTAATACGAAACCCTAGATACATCAAGGGTCAAGATTTTTTTGTATTCTATTAATATCAGCTAAATGGCTCGGGGCAAACTATTTTTCAAAAGAAGTTCTTATCATTCTGCTCATTCTGATATCAACGGCTGGGTAATCTACACATTGCTTCCATCCTTAATCATCACTTTAGGAGGTTAATCCGACATTTCGGAGTGGCGATAACGGGGTTGCAAATGTAAAAGTGTTCATTGACTTTTGAACAATCTTTTAGTCTGATATGGTTATGCAAACAAGACGAAAGCCATTTCGAAGCCAAAATAAGCGCAGAAGTTCGTTCTTTCGCGATGTGTTGTTTGATTGATTTACTGTAAAGAAGCAGACTGTACTGTGACAATACACTTTTTGGCGGAAATGGTATTGGCGGTGATGCATTACCACATGCCCTCGTTTGGCTACACTTCAGGTCGCATTCATCGTGCGACCGGTTCTGCAAATAAATTCTTGCAGAACGATTTCAAAAGCAATGATTAGAAAGACCTGCACTATTTGCACTTTGATGCGCATTAGTGACAACATGCTGGTGCAAAATGCTGACCTTGGTCGATGGGGTTCTCAGTCTTTTTTACGGCAATGCAGCTGTGTTCTTCGAAGCATTTGTTTACGCCAATGCATGGCTTCCCCATGTTATCCAATATCGTTGTTGTCGTGCGGATCTGGCTTGGTCGTTGTTGTCAGGGGATCGGCGCCATTCGCTGCCGCAAACATCAAAGATCGTGCTGGGAAAGCCTGCAGCTTCGAACGCAAATATTTGCTTCTGCAAACGAATTCTTCGTATTTCGTGTAGGGATCGAGGTTCAAACGTATGAATATTATCTGCTTCTGATAACAAGAACAACATCGACAAGCCCGTCAAACGTGATAACATGAAAATACAAAACCGTAAAGGTGGAGTGATAGAATTTCCGATACGACTAGCAAGCCCATGGTCTTGGTAAAGTTCCGTCTCGTTTCATTTCTAGTCTGTATTCTCTCACTTTCGGTCGACATAGCTCCTGTTGACATAAATGTCACTCTTTTCTGGACCTGCTCGATTCATCGTTCAGGGGAGAAAATTAGACCTGACTGAGAGCATCTGGAGCCACAGTTACCCTTCTGTTGGCGCTGTCCTTCCTTTTTGAGATTGACTTTCTTGAGCTATTGGTGACTCGACCCAAAGTGGTCGATCTCTACGAATTCTTTTGGGGTAAGACATGCACCAAAACCACGGTATTAATCATAGAGGCATTTGACAGCATGCATGGAGTAAACAACATGGCATCGGCTGACTCTGAAACAGTTTTTATGCCTCCTGTGTCATGTGGTCGTTCCAAGAATGAAGGAAGACTTGCTTAAGCTGATCATGGAAAGCTGTTAGTCGGAAATCTATTTGTATTCGTGTGGCTCACCGCTGCTGCGGAGTCTAAATTACATTCCTTAGAGTCTTCGCGGGTTGAAGTTAATTTTAGCACACTAGCTATCCTTGTTCAGTTCCAAAGCGAGAGAGAAAAGAGTCGGTGCCACAATCTGTCATTCCAAACGTCTCACGTGTGATGCACTGCTTTGGTAGCAATTCCTCATCTGAGAGAGTAGCCGTTTTTTCCGAAAATAGCGAAAAAGGTGGTATTCTCTCTCATGGTTATTCTGTGACACAGTCATCCATATCAGAAGTGTAATAGGGAAACGTCATGTTCCCCTATCCACGTCTAGAGTATCGGTTGTGGTAGGGGATGCATTCGACGGTCAAAGTTGAGTAGATGTTGGCTTGTGCAGTGCATCAAAGCTAAGGATTCTAATATTAATGTTGAACCCGTTGTTTCTTGGTGGTGCACATATAACCACCGACTTGGACAAACATTCATGGGAGAGTCTGACTGAGTGTTGAACTGGTTGCTTGAAGAAACTATCTTTTTATTTCCAACGGTATTTCCAACAGGGCGAGTACCCTAGTTTTCATTAGCAAGCTCTTACATCAGCAGTCGGTATGGGTGTCTCCAGAAAGGTAATTCCTTTATGTACTGCAAGTTAGTCTTTAGTCGTTCTGTAGGCTCGGCTGTCTGCATGATTACTCTCATCAGGTAGATGGGCATGCGAAAGGTGAAACAAATTGGGAAATTCAGAATTAGGGAATAATTTGAGTTAGTGGTTTTGGTAACGTTACCGACCTCGAAGTTTAGAGTTCCTAAGGTTCCCATTATGTGAAGGGCGTGGCAGCTTTTTAATTCGAAAAAGCTAAGTAATCACACGGCGGAGCTGGTATAATGAAAAAAACCTTTGTCACGAGTTGCAAGGCATGGTTGCCGACCTTTTTTCGATATCGACCACTAGCTTTGATTGAACAAACTAGTGAAAATAATAAATATTTACAATTTTTAGCTGAATTTTTGGGACCAATATTGGTAGCGAAAGGGGTAACCAGTACTCGCATCATCACGGGATAAAATCTTGGGAATTCCTGCCTAGGCTTATCACTTCTTTCTGGTTGCGTTCTTAGGGGCCATAGCTGCTATGTAGAACTCGTTAGCAACTTTACTCTAGAAAAAGAACAGATCAAATTCATGGGTCAGTTATATCAGAGATACTGACTTTAAGGGGTGGAAACTTTGTTGGTGAACTGGACTGATGTAGTACTTGCTTGAGCAGTCCCTTACATGATGAGAAGTATGAGATCTGGAGTTTCGTTGAGGAATCCGATCACGCCGGTCACCTCCGAAAAGGCGGCAACTAAAATCTTACTGAAAAATTTTATGTTCGTTTAAGATGATTCAAGAGTAGGAATAGTCCAATTGAACTTGATAGTTCAGTTATCGGTCCTGGAATTGTAAGAGAAATCGTTATGCGTCCCACGAACTTCTAGAACAAACATATGACGAAGACTCTCAACAGGCCAGGTCATGGATGTGCAGTGAGAATTCGAAGCTTTTTGAGCTGCTGCACATAGTTCCTTTAAAGAGGGAACGGTACAGGAATGCTGTGCGATCTTATCGCAGAGACTTTTTCCCAGCGTTTATATCCATTACTGAGATGCCTGCCAATCATGTGCATACCCAAAAGCGCCTCCCGTCGTGTCATTCACGTGAGGATTCAGCCCTGCTTGTGACGCACGAAAACGATGTGACATGTCCGATAAACATAGACGCTCACCGAAGATCAACTGCATAAGTTTCCCAGAATATCACTTTAAGCCTCTAGCATGTTCTATTTCCGGAGGCATCAGTGCGCGGTAGGATATGAGAAATCGTTGGCTAAATCGTGGAAACATTGGAGTCCTCGAAGACATAGGGAAATTGGAAAGTAAAAACCCGACCTCCTCTGTGAATAAACGGTAGGAAGACAGAAGAAAGATGTGCTATTCTCTCATTGTTGATTGTTTCGAGATGCGTCATGCCCCCCGCTTCCGATCTATTTGGAAGGTTCCCCTGATCAATTTATGATTGGGCTCAATTTTTATTTTTCTTGTCAAAACCCCTCGAATTTGTCTCGAAATTTTGGTTCTATTTATCTTGATCAAAATGCTTCACATTGTTTGCTATCACTTGCTCTCACCTTTCTGGAAAATTAGTGGTACAGTCCACGATAAGTATCAGTTTCAAAGTGATTATATTGGCTCATTTTTGCACTTCAATCTTTGGAAATCGTCCCAGCTATGCTGTACTGAATCATGCTTTAGAAAACGCGGTCCGGTGTGATGTAATGATTTCCTATCCTACTTGTAGAAGCGTTCCTTTGAGAGATCTTGCAAAATGTGGCCAAGCCTCAGACCTACCGGGTGAGGGTCGCAATTTGCATGGCAGCCATTCTCCTTTTCACTGTGTGTAAAAGTTTCGAAACAGTCATTTTATTAATTGCCAGTTTATATGCAAGCTCTTTCGGCGTTATCGTGCTTGCTATTCATTGTGATGAAGTTTTTTTTTCTGGTAGGGACTTTTTTGCCATTGTTATCAAAATCACCACTTTTGAAGTGTCGAAGCTCATATCGACAGATTGGATGCCATGAAGCGCGGTCGCCGTTTTCGTAAAAGTTGATGAGCCATTTTCTCACACTAAATAAATAATAATGCAACATCCCTTTGTTACTTTTGTAAATTAAGCTAGTAAGTCACTAACAAATTTGGGTAAGCTTCCTTACCATGTAAGGGGAAGCAAAATTACAGTTACGACAGTTTTCTATGCAATAATATTGCGTTTGCTTTTGGTGGATGCCATTGGTGAAATTAAGGTTACCACCAAATATATTAGGAGTAATAGCCGATGCGGAAGGATGAAATTTCTCATAAGAGTGGGATTTCATCCTAGACTGCAAGCAAGGAGCGATCCCTCTGACTCAGTTGCCACTACGTAATCTGTGTGCCACTGCATAGATTTTTAGCCTAATCCTGGACAAGTAAATTGTAGTGATCCTCACTTGACTAAATTGTAAAGTGTTTACGTTGTTATGGCTTGCTTACGAAACTGCTTCTGAAGAAAAATTGGAGCAAAACTCAATAGTGGCAGGAAGCAGAACAGTTGAATTTGGAACTACAATTAGTATACTGAATTCGAGAAAATTGTCGCTGAATTCGAATTATTCTCCTACAATGATCAAGAAAATCGAAGATTCAATGAGTGAAATGAAGTGAGTGAGTTATATCAGTTGGAACAGTTTGTGTGGAGGCAGACCATCCCATGTGGTATGAAGGATCACTAGTGGTTGCCAAATAGTAGTTATAATGGACTAATTGTAATCCTCATGGAATACTGCATGACTATAACGCATGCTCCAAGGTTGTGGGCGGGGTTTGTGCTGCAGGCGTGGTTATCAGTGTGGACCCACAGTAGTAGATTTTATTACAAATATATTGTATCATTTGGAAATCGAAACACTTGAATTAGGGACCGGCGGCTCTGCGCCTTACCAAGAATTTTAGGCTATCACTGAGTCTGTCCAGAAGGTGTACTCTTCATTTCCGTTGTATATGTGACACGTCTTCAGGAAATCACGCGCTTAACTCGGAATATTCCTTATTCAACTAGCAGGGATCGATTGTTGCTTTCGACACTGTGGAATAACGTGGTTTAATGTTGGGCCAAAACGCAGCGCTGGTGCAGTGTAATGCTTATCGAGAGTTAAACCTTTTGGTGACGACAATTAACAAAAGCATTCACGTGTATTAGTTGATTTTGCGCTCAAATTTTCGCTCATTTTCCATCCTACCGCGCAATTTTACCCATCAGAGCTTATGTTGTAGTTGTAGCAAATCGTTTTGGCAGCCAGTTCTGTTCGACAATGCACTGCTGGAATTAAAAACAGTATCCTAATTAGTCATTACCTCGTAACCAAGGTGACAAATCAAGAGGGTGGTGTCTGTTTATTGAAGATATTTCGGGTTGCTGTCCACGGTGAGCATCAGGCGCTCTCTGATGAGCAGTACGACAAAAATCCCTCGTGATGCATGTGTTGTTGATCGTTCGCAAACACCAGTTCCGATTGATACTGCGCTAGTTGCTGGACGTCTCTTGATAGTGCTGTGTTGTGCAGACGCTCACATGAAAATCACCTGAACGTGGGCGGTGTAGTGGTAAGCAAAGATCAATGACGTCAAAGAGCGGCTGCTTTTATCAACGGGTAACTTCTCCCAATGATTGCGCACATCCGCCTCCGTTCGCGTCGCTCTTCAAAGATCACTGGCGCTGCTGTAATTTTGGAAAGCAGTATGTAGAAAACAGCTGCTAGAAGTGTGTAGTATAGGACTACCATTTTTTATCCGGTGCTCAGTGAAGTTTGAAAAAGAAAGGCGAGTAAATGTGAAGGACATGGACTGCTAAAACTCCCGAGTTCAAGCAGTAACGTCGTTGTCTTTGAATTCCGTAGGGCTGTTTCCCAAATGTGCTCACGTTCAGCGCTACCGTAGTACCCATATTCACAAATGGAAATGTACGAAAAGATCATTGTTGAAGAACAATTAAACATTGGTTAAACAATGCCAGTAGAACTCAGTTTTTATTTTTGATGTAAAAAGAAATTCTGCCAAATTCGAGTGGTGCATGGCTTACCTGATTGTTTCCAGCGTTGTCACAATGAAGGATACGTATTCGTTGTTACACAGTTCAGAGGATCCCGTTGCACTTGATTCCCGGTCTCTACATGATGGGAATTAGTCACTTCATATCACCGCTTCCGTTTTCGCCAGCAAACAGTGCGTTAGTCATACCGCGCCAGGCTAGTACAAACTTGCAATGCACAATGACGTTTTCGCCTCTAGCGTTCGCTGAACTAACCCCAATCAAGGTGCGCATACATATATAGGATGCTGAGATCATCTTTGGCTAGCCTAGTTTCCTCTTTTCTACTGATTCTCTTACACTTCGTAAACCTATCCTCAATTCCACCCATTTAACTTATGTCTAGGTATCGCAATCCTGCAGTTTGTTTGATGCGTGAAATGATGATTTCTTTTATTAGCTACTGGGAGAAGTCGCGGTTAGCACAATAGGTTGTATGCTGTAGATATACAGCTGTGCTTGTTAGCTCTGACTACTGCATTGATAATTCGCCAGGAAAACGGGAGCCTCTTTCGCTTCGCTTCTTTTTCTCCTTTTCTTCTTTCTTTAGTTCAATCGAAAAAATAGAGCTCTTCAGAAATGGACGTAGTTGCGTATCTGCTCCGCTAGTAATAAAACAGAGCGAGAAAAAGCAAAAAAAAACTCTTAGGAATCCTTAAAATGACGAAGCGCGTTGTTTATATGGGCGGGCTTTA
>MU868664.1:76806-88554 GCA_036418205.1 Ostertagia ostertagi | reverse complement strand
CTTGCCTTTACGGTGGTCTACCCGCATGAAAGTATTGTAAAGGCCCAAAATTCGTGATATGAAGGAATTTTGGTTCCTGAATCAAATAGGTAGATGTTTAGAAAACTTCACACGTGCCTCAGCACTGATACTTTGATTAATATTTACTAAAGAATAGTAGTTATATGGACTACTTTTGGTGGGATTGGTAGGTGAGCAAATAAGAACTAAAATGATCTTTGAGCTTCAGCGGCGGATGAAAGTCGGCAGCAGTACGCAATACCTTTCTTCCAACTTACTCGATTCGGGATGCGGTTTTCGTTGCATGGTCGTTAATGCAGCCTCAATTCTTTCTAGAAAAAAAAGAACAAAATAATTGCAAAGATTGTCTTTTTGGTAAATAGCTGCGTAGAAGAATGTGGAGCAAACAGTTGTGCGTCAAGGGATGAGTGTCGATTGAAGATGCAGATTTACAGCAGTCACCGCACTTTGCGGCTAAAGGCTAAGTGCTCATTCAAGAAGGGAATTCTTGAAGTTTGAAAAAAATCCAACAAAGTAAACTAGGAAACAGACCGAAAAGTGCAGTTGTTCCATGGAATAGGCCTTAAACATCAACCAACTAGATTGTGAAAAAAAGGTGAAAGGTGATAAGAGGCAATTGATGGAAAGCACTTCATTGCAAAAGAAAGAGGTCGAAGTTCGCTGAGGTGAGGCTTGTCAAACTCATGCCGTCGGCATCATGACACTGCACGTAAAGCAAACAGTCAACCCTCCGTCACACCATAACGTCGTGGAGTAAGCAAACTTACTGTGAGTCAAAGTTCACAGGTAGGAAGAGGTTTGAGATTGGGCTGAGAGCAATGAGCTCAACGTCTAAGCCTAAGATCTGCCTTTTTCTTTTTGTACTGTATTGTACTATTGTACTTTCAAAAGTGGTACAAAGAGGGTTGAAAAAGGGAACTTTCTGAAGAAAAACTGTCGAAAAACGTACTGTTGCGTGACTAAAGTTAACCAACCGAGAAAAGAAGCCCAATGAATAGACGAGTTTATTTCTTTTCAGAAAGTTCTACAAGAGCTCGTTGAAACGAAGCTCAAGGTGAAATTGATCGCTTCGAGAGAGTTTCATGTATGCACAGGCAGAGTTTCATGCAACCTGTGTGAAGGGCAAATGATTCAGTGGTAGCCTTGAACATGGGCTAAGACATATATTTAACATTCAGTCAGAATTGTTCGAGGTGGCATTAAGTCAGTTTTGACGTATGTTGTTCTAGTCGAAGGATATTGCCAATGTTGAAGTAATCTATTAAAAAAGGTGTGTCGGGGGGGGGGGAAGAATATGGTAACCACGACTGCGCGGCCAAGCCCACTTTTCTGTAATCCTCTTCACTTCCATCTTGCCTTCTGGGCTTACTGTGATAGAGGACAACGTCCCCTATTAAGACCAAATTCATAGAATTCTCAAAAGTAGTGAAACAAACAGATCACGTTATGCCAATCCTCAAATTGAACCGACAAGGTGCACTGGCAGTTAAACGTAACAAGGAAGCTTTTATAGGTAAATTTTTAATTCTTCAATAACATGGGAACCATCGCAGGTGGAAAAGAGGGGGTTTCGAAAGTTGCAGTTACTACCAGGACAAATACCAAGTGGAGAGACTCGTTGTTCTCCTTACTACTTTCGTAGGGTCAATTTTAAAAAAATTGCTATAAATGATCACTTGATGCTCATGATTCCGATGTCTGTCATAGACGGAAAACCACTTTGGTACATTACTTAGAACGTTTCAGGAAGAGGAACCTCGTCAACGACAAAGTTTCCGTAAAGAGCGATTTTCGGGTTGATAGCCTTCTAACAACTTGACCTAGTTGGGAAGGGAGCCCAGCACGAATACAGTGATTTCGCTAATGATAAACTTGGAGGAAAGAGCAAACTAAACCCGAACGTGATTTGGTCCCAAGAGAAACACAAAAGCGTTGGATGACTTGAGGGTCAGTCCACGTGCGCGCTACCGTGCGTGCTTTCCCATTCATCTGAAAACCTCTATTGATACAGTGCGTTTAGAGTATGTGGACACCTCAAAAATTCACGTTTAAAGGGAAACTAAATGGCTATAGTCCTCCTCAATCGATTTCTAATCGATTATAAATTAATGAAAGCAAAGCAGATAATATCGCCGTAGTTCATAAAATGGGACTGAATTTATTTGTTTGTTTAAGTTATGTGGCACTTAACAAAAGAAATGGAGAGGATGAAATCTTAGTCTGGCCTCCGAGTTTTAATTGGCTCAAACATCCTGTCGTGCTTTGAGACGAAGCAGTGCGTGTGTTGTTTCGTCGGCGATCTCGGCCCAGAGTAGCGTAGGTGAATGGCGGCTAGTATTCCTTCACGGTTCATGCGCAAATAAAGGAATGGAACTGTCCAAGTCCGTGCTTGCGTAACCGTCGAGACCATCAACGCCTTGAGTAATGTCCCTTCTTCGAACCAGGAGCGGTCATCCCTTAAAGGAATCTTGCGCGGAAAATTCTTGCACTCTTTCCTAACATGAATATGTCAGTTGTGATCACTGGAAATAGCACACAAAGTTTCACGCATGAAGATTCGGTTTCTGAAGAGAAACAAACGTACAAAAACTACACGTTATGGACCATCGAAGGACCAGGAGGCAGAGCCAGGCGAGGCATGGAAAGAAGACGGCGTTTGGCCGGCTACGTACCAGGCGACGCAATGAGAGAATCGGGTTAAAGCGCGCGATTTCGGAGAGTGGAGACAAATCGATCGATGGAATAGGATGGAGTAGAAGTGTAAGATGTGAATGCAACGAAGCAGAAGGCCAGAAAGAGCTTCTAGTGAATGCACTCCAAGAACCAAGTTTGAGCATCCCCGTCGCCAGCATTCGTGAAAGACGTCCGTGGGCAATTCGAACGCGTAGCAGCCTTTTCGAGTTTTCGAATTTCTAATCAAAACGAAAGCAATACTTCAGTTCTTTTCACTATTATCGTGGATAATGAGTCTCAAGCCAGTGATTTATGGCTGAAATAGAATCATGATTTTTCCGCGCAAGATTCCTTTAAGGATCAAATCAATTTCGGCCCGTCAAGATCGAACTCTTTTCAAGAGCTAAGATTACCTATGAAGAAATTTGTATGAAAAGTTGTTTGTTTAGAAAGTAGAAACGTCTCGAAAAACTAATTGCTATCCCCGTGTCCTTTCCTGAGTTGCCATGTTTTACGAGCAAACTCCATCATACTTGAGTTGCGCCGAGCCTCAAAGTGAGCAGCATTTCTCAGCGTCTATTGAGTGGTGTATTCATTCAAGCGGATGAGGCGCTTAATGGTCGTCTTCAAGGCTGGTCGACCCACCTGAGCTCGGACAGACAATGAAGAATTAGACAGATGCAGGCTATTCTGTTGTATTGAGGCGCAGTACAAGAGTTCGGGATGTGGGTGAGTATACTAGTCAGGTGCCGGATGGATATTCCACGCATTGAGAACGATCAAGTTGTCGTGCGGATTTCTGGATTGGAACGTTCGGTATCATGCAGAGCCGTGATCTGAGCTTGTTCATCTTCAGGAAGAAGTATGCCACGAAGTAGGCATGATGACGAAAGTGGAAACAGCAAATTCGGATCGAAACCGGTGAAAATTTTGGCGCCAACATCTGATCTCCTTCAAGTGTCCACATACTTATGAAACAAAGAAACAATTCAAGTGCTCCCGAAAGCTCATAAGTCTCTGGAATGTCGACAACCGTTTGAAGCTCATTTTGATTTCAAAGGGTTCAAAAGTTGGTTCAAAAGCCTTTTAAAAGTAACTTGCAAATATCGTGTGCTTAGACCAGAGCACGCGTCGCCTTGTCAATTACAATTTTCGCGGGGTAATTTTATATTTGGCAGAGGCGAACGTGCTGACGAAGTGTACAGACGGGATGTGCAAAGTTATTTTGGAAAAGTTTTGATATTCGACTTTGAAGCCTTTGGAAATAAATTGGACGAGCTCAATTCTGTTGTCGCATTCAAATTCATTTGATGTTTTATAAGGCAAGGCAGATATCATCTGCGTGGAATGCCAATAGATACGTTCATCCGGCGAGAGAATCGATTATGAGGGTTTCATGACAAAGCTGTTCAGTGTTCCCTTAAAGGACGAATTCACGCTGGAAAGGCAACCCATTTCAAATTAAGTTAGGGATGGTGAGTGGTACACTAAAGAAGGAAAAACCAAACGGCCCAGAACCTGAGAAATGGGACCCCTTCCTTGCCCGTTGATTTGAGCATTGATGCGACTCTCATCGCTGTGCCCTCTTCAACGCTACGCTCTCTCACCTATCTAATCACTCGCCACGTATTGAACTACGGCGAGTGATCAGATGATCGGTGGGCGTGCACTGACCAGCCGCGGCGGGATTAAATCTTAATAGGTCAACGAGGTCAACTCCTGTGCAAATTGTGCTTCAGTTCGCACACTTAAGAGCTCCGCGGGCCTCACCAGCGTGAATTTTCTAATGCGATATTTCCCTTGATCGTCATTATGTCCTTTAAAGTTGAACTCGCAGGTGCCCATATAGCTTTATGAGATCGCATTGTACATAGTCAATGATTTCGAAACAAACCTAGCTTTGAATTGTTATACTAGCAACTAACACCTTCTTGAAATTGATTTAGTTCATTAGGCTTATATTCGCTTTTAGTGATAAAATTTCTTGCTTACTATAATTTTGCCCACATTGTAGAATGCTGCGATCAAATGTGATTAATACAGGTGTCTCCATGAATATTACAAAATTAGGCCGCCTTTCTGCTGCGGCGGAATGATTTTTCATGGTGGTGGTCTTGCAAACTTATTGGCGTTATAGCGAATATAGTCGTAAATTTTGTCACAATAGGACCACACGATAAGGATAACACCAATTTTATTATACTACAGTCGCCACCATTATCAGCTTCCTCGAACTTGGGTAATTAAACGAGCAAATTGATTTCACTATATTGGTAAAGCGAACATATGATGAACGACGTATCGGACGAGTGTCCAGTGATCTGGGCGCTTTAATTGGGAGGTTGCAGGTAATAGCCTCCGCATTCAAGAAAGCCCGGATGGGCCCGGTCCTTTTCGAAGTTTCTCCGCATATAGGGCTATGCTGTTCAGGAAGAAAATTACAGGTCTGTACATGTTGAAAGTGATGACAGTTTGTGGTTGGCGCTTTATTCGTCTTGCCAAGATCTGCACTCGCGCGATGCCGCGATATTCGGCCACACATGCTTGTTGGATCAAATAAATAGCACTCCGCTCTTCGGATTTCCTCCAACTGTGAACACGGATGAAGGCGTCGACGTAACGTCGGCTTTATAGTAGCTCTAGTCATCGATTCGCCGTTCTTCTTCTGTAGGGTATTAAGGCGGAAGTGTGCTACAACTTCTCGTCGTCACTTTTAGACGTTGTAGACGAAGCCAAAGGCATAGTGAGTTAATTTACGCGTTCTGCTTTCGAAATGTAACTAACAAAATCAGAAATTATGATCCCTCGTGCTCACAGGCTCTGGATTCTTCGTTCGAATGTTCGAGTTGGACATCTATTTTCTAGTTCGTTGATCATCATTCGGAAGTCTAGCATTGCTTGTCTTGCTTGTCGTAGTTGCTGCCGCAAGTCGGCTATCTCGTCACGAAGCTTGCTGGACTGGTCGTCGAGGCTCCAACGTCCTGCGCATCATTTGCGTATTTCGCCTTCTTCCGTCGGGGCCATTCCCTTGCTCTTCGTACGAATTCAGCGTTATTTCGTGGACATGTTCTTTGCTTTTTTATTGCGAATTAGGCGGCACGCTCGTTGTCATCTGGCGTCCTCCTCGATATCCACGAGTCATTCTTATGTGGTTGCATAGAATTTATGTATCTGTCCGTAGATTGCACGCTATTCCAAATCACCTCGGGTTGTCTACTTGGTTGTCGATCGTCGTCGATGCGGTGTTTTGCCGATTCCGAGCTTGCTTGAGTGTATCCCCGTATTCCCGTAAGTTGGCGAATTGATCATTCAGGATGCAGGTTTGTTAAGTTATAGTGTTCCAGCGTTGCCAGTGATGGCATGGGTTTCCGTCATCGTTTCTTGTGGTCTTGTTGAATCTATTCTCAAACTTCAGGTCCCTTATTCCGTTGCAATTTATATTGGAAAGAGACCAGATTAAGAAGCGAGTTGTGGATGTATGAGGAAAAGCTCCGAGCCTGACCCTTTTTGCTATCGATATGAACGTAACGTTCTGCCAATGGATGTGCGAGGCCTCATCGAACAGTACCCAAGGCTCAGGCTGTCGACGGATTTTGCCGAGGCATCAGAACTGTCTAATGGGGCATTGCATAGAGGTCTTCGGTACGGGAGTGGGGAAGGCCAAGGATGGGCGTCGGTACCCAGGCTGAGGCGTTCTTGTCTCGAGATCATACTCTAAAAATAGTGTTACATTACGATGAAGCTGAGATGAAAGTGCTGTCTTCCCAAAAACCCCCCCTTTCCCCCCCCCCCCCCCCCCCCGTCTAAGTTTTAGCAATAGTTGTAAAGAGCTCGAGTTTAAGATCTAAAAAACAGTGCACCAGTCAGGAGGCCACTTAGATTTTCCGATTAGAAATCTTTTCGCGATAATGGCAAATATGGGTGTTTTCCTCCGCAGCCACCTTCGTAGGAGTTTTCAAAGGGCAGCATAAAAGAGTACAGAAAATGTTGGTCGCGAGCGAAGTCTACTGTTGGGCAGATAGAGGTATAAACAAAGAGCACGGTGCATTATCATGTCAGAAGTGCGTCTTGTTACATCTAAACAAGTTGATATGTGGCTTCACATCGCCGTGGAAGTATCAAGGGGTAGTTCTATCCTTCTCGAGGTAGGATTGCAAAAACCATTGAGATTCCAGGACTCTCAATCACAGAGTAGTTAGTATTGGATTGGACTGCAGCAATGATTCCGTTGCGTTCGGTGAACATGGTATGACAAACGAATCTTGGCCGCAAATGACTTCCCCTAATGTGCTCCTTTCGGATTTGCATCGTACCGTCACTTGTGTTCCGGCGCTTGGCTTTTCGGCTTCAAAGGATAGTGCCTTCTTTGCGCAGTCCTCGGCCTTAAAAAGCTAGATGCGCCCTTTCAGTTGGACACTTTGTGAAATTTTCTCAAGAAGTGCTAGTGCCATTCGCCAGTGAACTTCACCATTAGAAATTGAGTGATGAAAGGAATACTTTTTAAAGTTTCGTAGTTCACAGCTGATGGAGAAGTATTGAAACCATGACGGCCAAGCTTCTTCAGCTAATCTTCTAGAGCGAGCACATCCTCCCGGTGCCATTCTGGCTTTTCGGAAAGCTTCTTGTCGGTGAGAGCAACACCAGCTGCACATACTTGCAGTCCGGCAGCACTTTTGCAGCAATGCGACCGATCACAGTACGGAACATGCTTCTACCTCAAACTTGGGTAATTAAACGAGCAAATAGATTTCACTATAAAATATAAAGCACCAAAATATGTATGAAACGACGATCGGACGAGTGTCAGGCTCGGGCGCTTATATACGGAGTTCGCAGGTGGTGGTTCTCCAGCATTCCAAGGAAAAGCCCAGATGGTCGGTCCTTTTCGAAGTTCTTCCGACGTCCATAGGGCTTTTCTGTGTCAGCTGTACATGATAAAGGTGGTGACACTTATATGTGCACTTTTTCATCGTCTAACCCAAATCTTACAACTCCCAGAGCGTCGCAATACATCCGAACCCTGATAGAGCTGCCACCCTTCCTCTGAGTGAGGCGATACACTCTCAATCAAGCATCGACCGTTACCTGCTTTTACCTCGGTCTACCTGCACTGAAAAGAGGAAGTGTAGAAGGGTCGTCCTTGCTGTGGCTACCTTGATTTCGGCTACTTCGAAGGGGGGGGCTTTGGGGAGCACTGTAATGGAAAGAACTCAATTATATCCATACAGGTAACATGGCTGATGAATAGCTGGAATTTCTAGAACACCATAGGAGAGTGGGTTCGACAAGAAACGAAAACTATATAGAATATATGTACCAGGAGGGTGGCCAAAAAAAAAAGAGACACTTCACCCCACATTCCAGACAGCATTAATCACACTTTGCTAAAATCAAATCGACTGCTCCCAACTTAGTATTAAAGAGCACATTCTAATCTATCTAAACCTTACATGACAGCCTTCTACACTCGACATCAGAAGATTTTCCCACGGAAACATGGTTCACGGTACGAGCTCAACGAGGTCGTCGAGGTACCATAGACCATTACGACGTCCCTGAAACGCTGGTCAAAAGCGGTTTTGCATAGTCACAGCTAATGTCTCTGGGAAGCTATTCACATTAAAGATCTACAAGTATTCAACAATTAACAAAATCACTGAGGAAGTAGTAGGCAGCATTCAGACCAGGAGCGATTTCGATAAGATTCTTTGGAGTCAAACAGTGAGCGGTAAAATAACTCATAATCGAAGCCGGCCGGGCAGTGAAGAGGAGCGGGGCCTGGCTTCTGCTTGACGAGGGGAATATTCCGGCTGTAACTTATCATTAAATCGGCATTCCTCGACGTGCGACAGAAAGTTTGCGATTGATGTGCGTCATGGCGAAGTGTCTCTTTTTTTTGACCACCCCTGTTTGGCGCAGGAAAGGTTTCCAGAAGGACAAACTGGGCAGCCTCTTGGAAGTCTCGGGAAAGGTGACCATTTGGTGACCACGTTCACGAACGAAAAATTTTTATCTCGGAAGAAAGCTAAAAAACCCGTCGAGCTTCTAGGTTGCCTACTTGAACTCGTGAGGGACCCGAAACGAGAGAATATTGTTCCTTTCCGGACATAGCATCCAGTCCATGCCATAGTATTTGAACATTGGCGTTGTGGATTTCAGCTTGCTTCTACCGTGCCCTGAGCAAGAATTGATAAAGCTCAATGCGGGCAATCGTGCGCTGGATGTTCAGAGAATTTTTGTTGCCAGGTTTGTACGCTAAAGCCTCTTTGAGGGAGGATCATGGCTCCTTACAGAGATAGCGCTTTCTGTTAGTGAAAGACGGCGGAAACGTGCTGCAGAAGCTGACCTAGTGATGCTCTTCAATTTCTTTCCTTCAACAAATGTCTCGCTTGCCCCTCGATCGCAACCTGCCGGACCTTTCCTTGGTTTTACCAAAGTGGATCACGTGTATCTATGTAAAGAATGCACTTATATCGTGGAGGAACTCACCCGGTGCAAAGTCTACAAGACAGTAGCCATTGTGACCACGCAGGCCGCCTGGCGGGATCAGTTTCGAGTGAACTCGCAGCCATAAATTTACGGCGCGGGAAAAAACCTAAGAAGCATTATCATGGTCGTGATATTCAGGGATCTTTTTATCAACAGTACCAATTGTACCTAACACTGATGGTGTGAAACGTTGCGCAAGCCTTACTCAAGTGGGAAGAAGTGAAGTGTGATTGAGCAAAAACTCACCTTGGAAAGCCGCTAGAAAGAGAGCTGAACTGCTTCGGTTTGAAGCAAATAGTCGTTTGTAATAGGAACCACCTTGAGAGAAGTTACACGGCAGAAAGTGTGTACAATTTATGGAACACCCACAAACGTCTGTTTTTCCTCTCAAAACCAGCGATTATCAGCTTGAAACACCGACTTTCTCTTGGAAAAAAAGGCACGGGAAGAGTCATTCCTCGCCATCCTACATTAACTGAAATATAACAGAATCGGCAGTAGATGATGATATGGTGTTGAGCTCCTCATTCGCGCCCTGTACTTCACTTCTTTTTAGAATCATTTAGGACCATACAATGACTTGCGCCACCACTGCCCGACGGTGTGCAGTAAGCGTTTGTTTTCTGGTAATTCAGTGTTAGTGATGAATCAGGTGAAGAATTTGAATTTATTCATGTTTTTGCTCAAAAACACCTATTGCAGAAATTGATGCAGGCTAAATTGAAGTTTTTTCTTTGATTCTGTAACCATTTCACATCCTGTTTGCAAATTGGGAATCCCGTCACGAGAAGATGGTGTTAGTTTTGAAGAGGATCAATTCGTGCACTCAATTTGTACTTCTTAAACATCTCGGAATCATGTGCTAACTGAATGGCAACGAGCTGAACGAGTGATGATCACGAGGCGTTCTGTTCGACTATCACGCAGAGAATGGAAGAAAGTTTCAATTCGAGCGGAAACAATGTTTACTCGAGAATTTTGACAAAATTTCACTGACGGAAAATGCGATGTACTCAATATTCCCAGGTAAGTAGTTGAATATTTTAATACTCCTTTGAAGCTCTTTCGTTAGCAAAGTGCGTGTGGAATCCTAGTTCTTACAATATAGGTTCTCTGGAGAAAATATGTTTACATGAAAGCTTCAGGCCTCAATATCACGTATCCAAGCTGTATGAAAGCATCGTGACGCTATATTTGTGTTGGAGACTTCTTCAAACTTTATCCGACTGGTGTTGTGACAGATAATAAGCGAACTAAGCAAAATTGGAAGCTCTCACTGCTGATGAGAACATGAATTGCTTAAAAGGCAGCGATTACGATAAATTCAATAAGGTTTTATTGTGACTGGCGGTGGTGGTGCTCAATGGTACGCCAGCAACGAAAAAAGCAGAAGAAATCCGTCAAGACATGTGGACACTTAACAAAAAACAAAAACACAACTGAGTTCAAAAATCAGTGGGGTTTCCAGAATTTCTGATTAGCTCAAACATACTGTTCGGCATAATCCGAAACTTTGCGATAGTCGGCCCAAGGAGCCTCTAATGCCGCCTTCAGTTCATCCGCGGTCTGTACTGCCGGTTGCTAAAGTAACGCCTTGATCAAGGGTTCCCTATAGGGTTGCAGTAAGGAGACACACAAGCCAATCTATCGCTTCAGCACCATTTGGTTAAGGCCATTCTTTGGTAGATTGCGAAGCATTGAAAGACACGTGGTCCTGTTGCTAAACATGCAATTTTCGCTCCGCTTCTCTAAAAAAAGGCAACAGGTGACATTGGAGCACTGCTTGGTATTCCTCACTGTTCATACGCAATAATGGAACGGCAACTTCTGAATTTCCGCTGATTGCGAAACCGCCGCAGACCCATCAACGGGCCTCTTCCGAAATTCCTTCTCGAGAGCACGAGCGACTCACGGCCAAGCCTCTCCAGTAGTAGCAAAATCCACCCGGCCCGTCAAGATCGAACTCTTTCCATGAGTTAAGATTACCTGAGGAGAAAAGTGAAATAAAAGTTGTTTGTTTTGAGAGCAAAAAATTCTTGAAATTGTTTCGCATTTGAATTTTGCAATAACCGATAGGTTATCGACTACGAGGGATCGAGTGAAGAGGGTTTAGCACGAGGCCTCTTAGCTATCTTTTCGACTTGGATCTTGATATGTTCACATACTTTTGAAGCGCACTGTAGGAGAGAGCATTTAGCCGTAAGGGAAAGAATCTGGGCAAAGGGATTTCCAGAGTTTATGGTTCACGAAGACATGCTTCTCAGGAATCCCCACCGAGCTCAGCCCAGTTCAGCCTTTAAATGGCAACCCAGGAAAAAGCAAGCTTGGAACCCTACAAAAGTTTTACTCAGCAAGGCACAACAGTTAATTACAAATCATTCTGACGCGTCTCATTTACGTACCACCGTGCACGGTATCTCTCCTCTTCTGAAGGCCTGTGTGAAACCAGCAGGCGACAAAATTCAATCCCAACCATTCTAGTTGTGTTCAAGTGATTAACACGGTGCTGAGATTTGTTCGTTTCATTATTCTAATATTCGGTTTTAAGGATTAATGTTTCGGTTA
>MU868664.1:65059-75118 GCA_036418205.1 Ostertagia ostertagi | reverse complement strand
CAGTGGACTTCGTTGGCAGCAGCTCTCCGTGAGCGAAACATTTGCAGCCTCATGAGCTTTCAAAGTTGCCTCCCAGGTTGCAGTTCTCGAATCGGCGTTGCAATCCTTTGTTCTACGCATCCGAGCCAGTCGTGCTTTCGCGTGCGGTTTATCTGAGGATCCCACTTCTTGACACCACCAACAAAGTTGGCGGATCAAGCGATAGACGGGCGGCAAATCAAAATGTCTTGCAAAATTTTATGGTCTCAATAGCCTGTGGTCAGTCAGATCACAAAATATCCTTTCGCCATAATTTCACTTCTTTTCGAGGCGATATTGAGGAAGCGGCCATTGTGCTCTGATAGCACTGAAAAAGCTCCGCCAATTACCGTGCATTGCACTAAGGACTCTCTCCAATCGAATTCAGAATACACTCGTCAATGAGGGTGGCAGGCCGACCAGATTTGTGGTTTTTTCTCAAGTATCTGGAACTCGGCAACCAAATAATTGGCATATTGTGAAAGATAGTCTGGAGGTCCATCACAACACGTAGGCCTCCTACTGCTTCGCTTCAATCGACGCATTTTGTGGGCTTATAAAGGCAGGAGCAGTCGAACATAACTTCAGTGAAAGACTATTTTCAAGCGAGAGGTGCGGGTTCTAGTCCCGCCTGGGGCGAAAGTTTTGTTCACAACCCAGCATTCTTGTGAAACATTCGCAAGGCGAACTGCGGCCAAAAACAGCAGTTAACAAACAAAAACAATTTTCAAGCTTCAAACGCTGCGAAATGCTACGACAGAAATGCTGTGGAGAGAGCATTAACCACCGCTCACATGCGTTTACAGAATGTTTCAAAACGATCCCAAAAGATTTTGCAAGATGAAGAAGAAAATGCGCAAGGACTTTTCCGACAACCTAATAAATTGGACGGTGAAAACTGCATTTCTTACTGAATAGTGCATTCGCCTTGTTATTTTCCACGGCCCCTTTCAGACTCATTTCTCCTGATTCTTAATTTTATCTTCAGAAAGCCGTAACTGACTCGGCCCATTCTGGGACGGGCCGTGTGCTTCACACCCTTCCATATTGCTGGACTCATTTCAGTGACAAAATATCTGTCAGCGAAAGCGTGCGAATTAAATATTCTTCATCCTTGTCGTGATAAATACTGAGTAGCCCAAAATTAATGAGCGGACTTCTTTGAATTACGAAAATTTTAGGTGGACTGAATAACCTTGTTGGAAATTCTCTGGCCAAGCTGCTTTGTGTCGATCACTCCTTAATGTTTGTCCTGCCAGTGATGATTCTGCAGCACAATCAACCTCCAACAGGGTCGGTCCTACGTTGCTACAAGTAGCAACGGGGGGTCGTACTTTGATGAGTTTTTAGAGGGGGGGTCGTATATTTTGATGAGGTTGTAGAGGGGGGGTCGTACTTGCTTCGATTGTGAGAAGTTGCATGAGGGGAGGTGAGGGAGGAGTGGCGCGGGAGAAAATTTGCCGTTTCACCCCCCTAGAAAATGAAGCGTGGGATTAAAGGTAAGGGGGGTAAATTGGTGGAAATTTAGGGAATTTTGGTAATTTTTACTGTTTCAGAGTGACTATATACCCCCCTCGACGGCATTTTTGGAGGAAAAAGTGGGCGGAGTTTGGTGGAGTGAGAAATAAATACTATAGCGAGGAATATGGTGGTCGAGGGTCGAAGGGGGTCGTACCAAATCCACCTTGGGGAGGGGGGTCGTAAAAATTTTTCGAAAAGTAGCAACGATAGGACCGACCCTGCTCCGCGACTTCTTCCTCTCACCGGGCGCAATACGCTCTCCCCCTGTCGTCGAGGATTCCTCAACGCACGCTTGACCCTGGGCAAAGGATCAGCACTTTGTTCTAACCAATCGGTGGGCGGGTCAAAGGACGAGGCTTCAAGACCCTGTCGAGCCATTTCGAGCGCGCATTTGGGCTGCGAAAGCATCACGTTTGTCTTCCATGGGGCAAGAAATGGCTTACAGTAGGCACATTTACGCCAACTAACAACTTGTCGTGCCACCTGCCTTTAGCCAGCACCATTCATACGATGCCATAACGCACACTGTGCTTGTGCACTGCTAAGCCGCTAACTCGATAAGACCTGTTTTGCATTATGGATATATCAGTCAGGCCTACAGCTGAGGTTAGACCTCTTGCACTAATGCTAACTGCAGATCCGATTTTTACATTCATCGTTTTAAAGGTAACCGAATTCCATGGATCTTCCACAAAATGTTACTTGTGTTTCCTCTCTGAGTATGTATTACTCAAAGAACATAGCAAAGCAGGTAGTATAGCGGTGACCAGTATACTTCTGGTGCCCTAACGACTCCGCCATTGTGATCATATAGTTGGATTCCTCTTTCGCTCTGGCCCCCTATAAGCTGTTTTGCAGGGGTCGAAGGGTTTTCTCAGGTCAGATGGAAACACTGACACCATCTCAACGCCTCGGGTCATTCACCAACAGCCTAGAAAACCACTAGAATGTAGAACACAGTTCCAATTACCCTAAAATCCCATAGATAAGAGCGGTCCATAGATATTTTTTCAAAAATAAAATAAAAATAAAAATATTTTTTCAAAATCATTTTTTACCGGTAAATTAAACCGCTCTTATCTATGGAATTTTACTGATCGAATGGGCTCTTCAAGTTCTATCCAGAGATCAAATTCCGGCATTTCTAGAGAGATTCCGGCAGAAATTCCGTTAAAATCGCTATTTTTCTATATGAATTGTTTATTAAGTGGGCGGGGTTTAGAGTTGAGGGACGGAGCTTCTTCTAAACTTCTTCTCCGATTTTTATTTATCCATCCATCAAGTTAGAGGGGTGACTGCATTCAATTTCAATTTCATTCCAATTCATTTTTCACCGGTAAATTAAACCGCTCTTATCTATGGGATTTTAGGGTAATATTGAATTTCAGGACGCCTTCTTGAAGGGATATGTTGGTACCGCAAATACTGTTAACTCATTACCTACTCCTCCTATCTTGTTCTGATGCACAATAGTATAAGCACGTCAATAGCGAATCCCTTTACTAGCAAAGCGAATGAATACATTCGAACAAATGACGTGTCGCGGCTTTATCCGGATCTGGTTCCAATCAAGTTCTTCCGGGCGCTTGTACGAGACGTATCGCCTGTATTAAACGTACGTGGCTTCGTTCTCGCGCATTTTCAGTTTTTCCTTGCTTCATCTCACATCTCATTGAACAGAAATGGTTTCGCATCTCGTGAGCTCAACAAAGGCACTCTTTTTGCTGCCGCCATACCTCACAGCTCAACATGGGAATTGCTGTTTATAGTGGAACTTCAATCATTTCGTACTGCAAAATTCAGAGAAGAAATGTCAAAAATTAACATTACGATGACTTACGAAATATGAAATGATTGATGATGAAAGTAAGCTGGCCATATTTGACAATCCCGGCAACGCCTATTTTATGCGCATCCAAAGCACCTCTCAGGCTCTTACACCAATTCTAACCCCGTAACCAGATACTATAATCCTTTTGGCAGAGGCACAAGTTTTGAGCGTTATTGCGTGCTGACCTTGTTTGAATATTACAACCCCCATTTCGACTTTAATAGCTTTTGTAAAACTCAAAAAGGTATGGAAATTCAGTTTACGGGGTCCATCCACGTGCTATGTTTTTGTGCACAGCATTTTCTTCTGCCCCTGAAACGCTTAAAACGCTCATGAGTAGCATGACATTTTCCAATTTGCAAATGAAGCGCCATTGTCAACTATGGCGGAGGTGGTGTTGTGACAATTGGTGCCGCTCAGCATGCGTACGGTCGCGAGGTCAGATCTCAGATTGAATCTCTACCAGTATAGCGAAGCTTTCTATCATCGGAGTCTGTAACTTGAAGCCAAACTTGTCAGGCTTGGTAAAAAAAATTGACATGCATATCGGCTGCCACAGACCAAATAGGCATTCGGGCTTTTGAATGAGATTGGAATGTGTGGCGCAATCCAAGACTTGATTTGTCAACGTCGTAACTAACTGACGTAACTAACTCTTCATCCTCATGAGCATGGTTGAAGGACTGGTGCAACAGAATAAACGAAATAATTGCCCAGTGATTCCTTAGATGCCAGCTCATACACGTGGTAGCTGCAGGGCGAAGCCATATGTCTGTATTGGTGCATAGTTCCACCACGACGCTCAGGTTATACAAATCAACTTATATGGTATTGAATATGGAATCGGTCTCATATAGAACGATGATAATTTATACTCAAATGTTTTAAACATGACGTCTATGGATATGACCTACAATTGGCGTAGATTTCTTTCAATCTAGGCCGTGGCCGTCGCGCCCTTATCACTCGATGGTCGAGCCAGTAGTCCCCGCCTCCTAGACCGATCAACCGCCCATTTCGTCCTTATAGTATCCTTCCGTATCCTTTCACTTTTTCTCTCGATCCTTACAAAAAGGACGAAATCAATCACCATTTTCTGGTTCATTTGACAGTGAAAGTATCACACTCTACAGTTCAATTGCTTTACCTACACTTTCTCCTTTATTTCTCTAAAAAAGCCATCAAAAATCATTAAACGGCTCTCTAGGCTCACACTATGGGAAACCGTCGAATTTAGCTGTGAATTCAATCTTGTGACCAAATTTCGGAACTTATTCTTATAGACTATACAACATTACATTACCATTCCTACTCCATTCAGATTGCGTAGCAGTAACTCAACTTGTGTTATGCAGGCTTGTTCTTAATACGGTTACTTAATACCAGATCTAATGTTTTTTATGGCACAGTCGTGTAGTGTATATTAAATAAATAAATAAATTAATAAAGAAATAGATTATCTCCTAACTTTGCACTGAACAAGTTATCCTTGCGGTAATACGAGCAGTGAGTCGCTTAGTAAGGGTCAAACGAAAAATGTTCCACTTAACTGTGAAACGGGGACAAGCGTGCTTTCATATGTACAATAGAGTGGTGAATATTGCTTATTTAATATAGAGAAGATATTTCTAAGGAATGACTCGCACGATACGGTACGTTTCTCAAATGTTGGAAGGTAAGCGTGAGATATTGAGTGTGGTTGACGTGCCGACGCGATCCCTTTAATCGCGACTTGATGCGTACACAATGGGACGACCTCTATCGAAAGTACCAATCCTTCCGATTCAAATGCAAAAATTTCACGTCACACGGGGTATTTCACCACCGCTCTTTAGCATTCTGGAGAGATCTATGAGTTTTATTCATCCAGAAACGGACCAGTTGATACTAGGTCTTATTTAAATATTTATTTATTTGAGAGGTTGCTTAAAGGCAGACGTAAAAACTAAAATCACAATCACATACAATCAAATAATCCATATGATCACATTACTTAATAGATTTAATTGCTTAATAATACAATAACTGCTTCTTCGCTTTCTTTTTTGTACAGAACACCTTTTCTTCTCACCTGATTGTAGTCCGTTCAATGAAACCGGAAGGTCCGAACAGCATTTCTTGGACCTATTTTCTTTAGAAACTAACGTGTAGGAGCTGCAGGGTTGGGATAGTTGGCCCGTATTGACTTGCACACTTCTAATAAATAGTTCCACTAATCTGGCAATACGGAACAGATCAGATAGGACACGCGATCGGGAACAGAACGGAGAACAGCCGCCCAATTCTGTATTCACTAGGTGAAAGGATAACGTGGATAAAGTGGGCGACACTTCATAGGTGGGCTATTCTTATTATGCCCTACGCACTCGAATTGCGCTCGTATTCTTAGAAACATTTGAGTGCGTTTTTAGCCTCATGCAATGAATTGTAGGCGTCGGCCGATGTTGCTGCCTGGGCTTGGACGGGTTCGCCTCACCGAAACATGGCGCTTCGTCTTTTAGTCCCTACGCTACATCCACCCAATGTCTTCCTATTATATGCACTTGTAACTCAAAGTTAATAGAAGCTCCCCAAAAAAGACCTAAGCTTTTGCAAAACTTTTGCAAATCACACGCTTTTGCAATTTCTTTTGTAAAAAGTTTTAGAGTCTTTTGCAATAAATTTTTGAAGTCTCACATTGATTGTTACAAATTTGGATCAAAGTAAACATCCAAAGGAGTCTGCTCCTTTTTCAGAAGCTTTTCCAAGTATCTTTTTTTGATATGACGCCTTGGCGAATTCTCTTTCTTATGTTCCCATAGCACCCTCACCAAACGATATACCCAACATCCCCTCCCACCTCATTATGAATATTTACAGTGTGTTCTGCTGTTTTTGCTAATGTCCCAATGCGAACATCGTCACAAAGATGTTGAGTAATCGGTAAAACACCTATCAAGGAATAACTTACCTTATCTTATGTTACCAGCTTTCCTAGTCCATTACAGATTCCATAATATAGTCATGTACTAGATAAATCTAAGAAAAGCTAAGCCCAGAATATTAAGAGAGGGAAGTATGAAAGAAGAAGAGCAGGGCTCGGTCAAACCAAATCATATGATGTTATGCAAGCCAGAGACCGTGAAAAGCATGAAGAAGTTAGGAACCCTATCGGCAGTTAATAACCGAAGAACCTTTTTTGGAAATTCTATTGCGAACCTCCTGTATTTCGAGGCAAAGTACATCTTTTCTCTTTTCGAGCTTCTGAACTGACCCGTGCAACTGCGAATGGTTGTCAGTTTTTCTTTGGTTTCCATGATTCTTACCTTGGTGATTTTTTTCACTTGTATTCCCTCACCCTTTCCTTTTTGTAAATTCTGCATGATTTTTATCCTCGCACGCGGGGTCATTCCTCATAATTCCTGCTTCTGGTACTTTTTTCTTTCACGAGTGATTTTTTCATAAGTCATAAAAAAGCCATATAGTGAACGTCACCGTCATCACAGCCGGAGCGCGGTTTTTAATCACCGTGACAGAGATCCTATTCTAATGTACTCGATGCTGCGGAGGAGGTATCGGCGTCGTTAACAATCCGGAAATACAGACTATTGGGCTAGTCACGCATTTCTCGAGTCGAATTCGAGTTTTGTTTCTCTCATCTTTCCTCCCTCCGTCTCCGACTGAATCATCGACACTGAATATATCGGGGTGCGCTGATCCGTCAGCTACCGCCACACCGCCTCCACTGGCCTCGAACACAGTGAACGTGTTCTTAGCCTAGCCACCTCCAAGGCGTGTCCTCTTCTTTCAATGGCGGCTATCCATGTTTCGACGCAAAGTCCAGCCTTTCATAGCGCATCTTCTTATTCGCTTTATAGCTGAATAGCTTCATCGCTATTCTGACAGCGCTCGTTTAGCCAATAGCGCTTTTCTGCCACCACCCATCACCATTGAGAGGAATCCTATACGTTTGCCCGTGTGTGGCATTTGTTATCAGATACCAATCACATGTTCCTTTACCAATGTGTCGGCGGTGGCGGATTTCTCTGCATCAGATATCAGTAGGTGATAGGATACGACCTTCGACTCTTACAGATTGAACCAATATAACCTCTTCCACAATGGCCAAATCAAAAGTTCTGACGGTCACTTTCCCGTCGCTCTTTTGACATCAAGTCCTCCGTCGCAATTTGACGGGCCCATTAACTCGTTGTCAACAGGAGGTACAGATCACGGATCTTTTTTTTTCATCAGGACCTTGAATTTGTTCACACTCAATGTATCTTCATTCAATGTTTCTCTAAAAATTTGTTACCTATCGCACACCTTCATTTCACAATAAGGATTTCAAGGGATTTAGCCTCCCATACTGCTTTCCAAATCCGTAACAGTAACGATCAATAATCGATCTTCGCACAGTTCTATGTACCCAGCGTTACCTTAGCGTGGAAAGTGATCTGATGGGATTCGCTCCAAAGAGTTTCTGTTTCTATTCTATACGCTTAGAATTTTAAGAAAATATATGTTTCAAGATTTTGGGGAATATTAAGTGGTATTGACAAGCTTTTCGAACATCGAAGAGTGTGATGTGGCCCTGAATACGATCTTTCTAGAGACCACTCGGAAACTTTAGGTAGTCGCTCAAAATATACTGAAAAAAAAACCAAAAATTGTTTGGAAATGTCACGATTCCCAGAAGTTCGAGAAAAAAAGTAAGATTTGTTTTGTTTTCAAAATAAACAAGGCTAGTGGATTTTGATGGATGGTCTATATCAAACATCTCTTGAAAACTACGCCATACATCTGTAAAAGACAATAATTTACATTGATGTCTCAACTGTCCGGTCACTTCGATAGTGACCATCGAATCTAGTTTCTCGTCAGCGACTCTAATTATCTCTAATTCGATCGAGACCGGTTCACTGCAAGCCGAATTTTCGCTTTTTCTAGTGGACCGATCCCATTTCAGAGTCGCTGGTTTTTTTTTGTCTAGAACTGTGTGTTTCAGGAAATGCGGTTACCAACCTGCCGCACATTTCTTGGGTTATGGATTCTGGCTTGTTCGATATCAACTGTTTTGACAGATGATGCTCATGATCGGCACCAACATCCCAGCGATTCTAAAGAACCGTTTGAGTTTACGGACTCCATGGAAGCAGAGACAAATATGACTGCCGCTGTACCAATGCCACATCCAGAACCAGAACCAGCGGCTGAACCGACTCCCGAACCTCATCATCCACATCCAGCATCTAAGCCAAAGGCGGGCACCGATCACACCCATCCAGAAGCCAAGCCTGAACCTCACCCGGAACCAGAGCCAGAGCCACATCCTGAGCCTGAACCAGAACCATCATCAGTGAGGTCTACTCCAGTTCCTGAACCTGAGCCGGCAATCAAATTCGATAACATAAAATCAGAAGATTATGGAGACGTTGTAGAACTGGTAAGTCCTAATGACTCCTACGCGCTTGATGACTTTATTCATTCTTATTGCAGAAGAACCAGCCTGATGAACTTGACACCGAAGTGATTGAACAACTCGTCGACAGATTCCTTAACACCGGTTCACTTACAGTACGTTTCTAGTTTTTGGCCGAATTGGTAGTAACCAGTCACACAATGCAAATGCCTATACCTTTTAGGATAAAAACGCACCAAAATCTGCTAACCCTGCTGCTCAAGCACTTGTTGGCAGCAGCAGTTATTGGGACACAGATGGAATCAAGGTGAAATTCTAATCTATCAGTATAATAAATAGATATGACTTTGAAAAATACAGTTTTGAGCAAAATAAAAGAAACGTTATTAGAAATATTTATTGTTCGAGTGCGAGAAATACGTTTTTTCAGGAGCCCGGCTCAATCAAGGATGAGGTCATTATGAGAAAATGGATCGAGGGCTACCAAACTGAGGCGCAAAAGGTGCATACTTCTACGAAAATTTCCACATAAATGTTTTTGATTCAAACATGAATATTCCGGAAAACCACCCTACTTTTGCAGTTTTAGTGGTTTCAAAAATTCAGTAACTGACTAAAAGGTATCTGTTGAACTAGGTTCGCTTTGAGTTGTGAGGAAAGATGTTCCACCGAGAGTCTCATTTTTCAATAAGGAAGTGTTGATTATTTTTATTTCGCTTCTTTTTTGCTTATTGATTAATCTTTTGAAGTTTTTTTTTCGAGATCGTTAGTGAAGAACAATTTCACCCAGCTCAATAATTTGAGTTAACATTCTTATTTTGGATATTTATCAATTATCAATAATAGCGTAAGCAATACCCGTGTCCGGTGCGTTCAGCAATTTCTTTAGCGAGATTTTTGACTTATGTTTTTTTTGACATTTCGACTCATTTAACTTGTGACATTACTCTGACATTACTCTTATGATAATTGGGAGATTCTGTGCTAGATTACACAGACTGATAGTAGGACAGAAGGGCTATAAGAGATGGAAAAACCCGCAGACGAGCGGAGGGGGGGGAGAGATAGGCAGTCACGGAAGCCGGCGAAAGCTATGTAGTGAATGCAGATTTTTGTAGTAAGGTCTATTTTTCAAATAATTCTGCTTATTGAAGGTGCTAAAAGAAGTTGCTGCTGCCGGCTGGAAGTATTTCAGTCATGCATCACAAGGAGCTAAGCAGAGTTTGAACGAAGCTGAACAGGTAGCTTGCCTTCTTCAATTGCTTGATCAAAAAATGTATAAATGAAC